>VZTY01034683.1:47743-168647 GCA_013400935.1 Turnix velox
ACATGGTGGGAGGAGAAAGGCCGGGGGGCCTGCTGGCCCCCCAGCCTGGTTAGGCAGGGGGAGGGTTGGGTAGGAGGGTGATGGCCTTGTGTTTCCATTTCTTGCCTTCATGCTCTGTTGGGTTTGCCTGTGGTCAGGTGAACATTAAGTAGGAAAGCTGGAATGTTGTGTTTTACCTTTGTTTTTCAGCTCAAGGTGCTGTGGGTACAGTTTGCATGAGTTCAGCTCTAAAGATGTGGATTAGCCAAGGCATGGGACAGCAGCATCTTGGTGTCACTTTAGGGACATCCTCAGTTGGAAGCTAAAACTAAAAATTTTTACCTTATTCAGCTTGTCATCATCCCAGTAAATACGCTTTTTTAGAACTTTCTTTCCTCCTGCTTTATTACCAGGTTTCTCCCACTTTGGTAGCCTTCCTACCTGCATCTAGGTTTCTAACAGCCGCCCCCACAAGTTATAAGAAACATCTCCATGATGCTCAGGTCTTCAGAGCAGAGATGCTCCCAGCTTTGTGCTAGGGAGGACTTCATGGACCAGATGTCCATTAGGGGAATGAGTAGCAAGTCCTGCAGCAAGTAGCATTAATTTTGAGCCACCACAAGGTTATTGAAGCAAAGGATCACTCTGTATTTGCCTGCTCTTATAGTCTTATATCCATCAGTCTTCACAACTCCACTTTGGATCCCGGCAGAACATCCTGGAAAACAGCACTGGACATCTTCCTGACAAATGCCAGCCCTTGTTTTCTGCTCTGGGAACACCAGGGGCCTCACACTAATTTCCTACCCAGGTCACCACTATTTCAGAAGCTGGAGAGTGTTTTGTCTTACTTCTATAAAACTGTACTGGAATTCAGCTTGTTTTTCATTAGCTTCCACTGTGTGCCAGCGTTCTTACAGGATTATGCACACTGAAGAAGAAATATAAAAACCAAAATTTTGGAAAAAAACCAATTTTCCTAATCCTATTAGTGCCTTAATTTCTTTTGGAAGATGAAAAAAAATCCATTGCAAATCTGGAGACTAATACAGCGGAAGTTCTTTCTTGTTTTGTTCTAAAGTCATGATAATTATAAAAGTGTCAGCAACCTGAGATTCTAAGATAGTCCTGATGGAATAAATATAAATGTCTGTATAAGGGAAGCTTATAAACTGTTGACATATTCTTTAAATGTCAGGTTGGTGAGTGTACAATGGTTTTATCTCAGCAGCCTAGTCTCCATTCTGTTTGTTATTCATACATGGTTTACAAGTCAGCAGAGTGGTTTTTAATTTCTAGAGACTCAGACACCAATTAATGACCCGACAGTATCTTCCTAATGCACTCTTTCAAGCCAATTAGTTCTCATATTTATTGCAATTCTATATTATAATATAAAAAGAGTATTTTGCTGGAATTAGGAGGTCCAGAGATTAAGTATGTCAACTGTAAAATATCTGCTAGCAATAAGGAAGATGATTGCTTTTGTAAATAAAAGTGAAGGCAGAGAAAATAAGTTTTATTGCAACTTCGTTCAGCTTCAAAACTTCAGGCTTCAAAATGAGGCATTCATTTTCCATGTCTGTGGCGAAAATAGAGAAAAATGAAATGCCACCACATGAGAACTGTGGAAATTAAAGGAATTTTATAATTATCTTCAGTAGTATTCCTAAATTATGGCACCTGACAGCAATGTTATTTGGAAAGGCAAAATGGATCTATTAATATTACAATTAAACATTGTTGCATAACGGATTGCAAAACTGCAAAGAACAGAGCAGGAGTTTTAGTTTGGAAACCATGGGACCTACTGCACTTAAAGATCTTTTTCATAGTTAAAATAACACAAAAGGAACTTGAGATTGGTCAGAACAGCTCTGAGCATTGCTGCAGGTGGAAATGCAAATGTCTAGTTAACATTTAGGTCAAAGAAAAGGGTCAAGAGATTAGAAACTTTCCAGAAGGGACTGCCTTTGAGTTTTTAAACACACAATGTAGAGACTGAAACTGTTCCTTCAGGCTTTACTTTCCAATAATTCCTATTCCTGAGTTCTGTTTGTCCTTTTGGAAGCAAAATTATGCCATTAGAAGAGACTCAATCAAAAGGCACTGCACTGTCACTCTACAGAATTTCCCCTGATTTACACGAGCCATTTTTTTAATGGAGGTACTTGAATATACACAAATTTTGCTGCAGATGAGGACTTGGATACTTCCTACTAGATACTAGACATTGACTTATGTGGAGTATACTCATGCTCTTACAATTGGTGCAGAACTGGCATTTCCAGAGTCAGACTTTTCACTAAAACTCGATACTATCTCAGAAGTTTCTGCCTTTCTTCATTGATAAAACATACTGTAATCCCAAAATGGGCACTCAGGTCAGAGCTTAAAAGTAAGGTGCAATGAATTTGGTCTTTCACATGTAAAATGAAACACAAATCTCTACGGAATCTGGAGTCTTCTGGCTATGTACTATTTAAAGCCTGAGCATCAACCACTTATTATGATCACAACAATATAATTTTCATGCTTCTACTTGGAGCAGAAGGGATAGAGTCTCAAACAGTTAAAAGACTAAACAATAAATCTCTGAAAAAGTTATTTTTTCAGATTCAATATCTTTAATTTACTCCTCATCACAATGAGTCTTTTCACCTACTTTATAACCTTTTAGTAAAAGGTAAGTGATCTAGGTTAGGTCACTTCCTAACCCAAACGATTCTATGTTTCTATGTTACTTAATCTATCAAAAATTTTTAAGAATGAAGGGGGGAGGAAGACTTTTAAAGCATATTTGTATCTGCAACCAGACATAATTACAAGATAAATCCCTCTTTTATCAAGGTACTTATGGAAGAAATAGTAAAATTATTCTCCCTCTTGGCTTCAAAAGATGAGATTCCATCCACCCAGTTCAGACAAGACTGGCTCAGTGTCAACATAACATCCTCCTTTCTTTTCTGTATCTGAACCAAACCAGCACCAAATCCTAAATTCTGAATCCAAAATCTGCCCCCAGATTGTTAATTACGATGTATTACAGCATTCTTGTAGCCAGCTGCTCACATAGAAAAATGAGCAAAAATTTCCTGGTTTCTGCATCTACTGAGATGGAAATAAGTACTTTCCAGAGAAGCTTGTATCAGTCTTTTCTCAGTTTAAGATGCTCAAGGTTCCACAAGTGGGCAAACCAAGCATTCTTTATCATAATTATCATAAAGCTTAGAAAGGTATTTGTGTGGTCACAGCTCTATGAATTCACACAATGAGGAGCTGAAACACTCTGAAATCCACAATTCTGAAGCCAAAACAATATCAGTGAAGAAGTTTCCTCTGTAGTTTAAGTGAAAGTGAAGAAATAAAACAACAAAAAATTTAGGTAGATGGAATTTAATTACCTGAACTGGAATTTAGCAGGGCTAACACCCCTACTGATTCCATATTTCTGCCATCAGTCATTTTAACAGTCTTGTATTTGCATATTCCTCAGATCTAAGGCAGAATAGTTAGAGGCAAGTGTTGTTTCTGCCAGTATAACACACTGAACCAATATTATTTTTGCTGCTTGTGCAGTGCTGTCTGACAACAGAGTCTGGAAATTAATTTCTAAGACACAGAAACTGTGGTTGGTATTTATCAAGTTTAGATTTATATCTTCTAGTTAGTCCAGGTGGAAAATTGGGTGAAATGCAAGACTTCATTGAGCAACCAGATGCTGCCTCTCTGCTGAGCTGTCCTTGGGCAATAAATTACAATAAACTCCATATTTTGTTAGCAGCAGCAAATGGCATAATCTTTCAGCAAATCACAAAGCAAGCAATTGATAGCTTTTTTGTGCATTCTTTCTAGGTTTTGTTTTGTGGGTTTTTTTAATAAGAATAGGAATTATTTAGGGGCTGTATATTTTACCATTTTACTTTATCCATAAAAAAAATTAAAAACTTTAAAATATCAATCTATTCTAATCAATAGAAAAGCAGAAACAAGTTGGTTTCCTAAATTCCTGCCTAAGTCACTCTTGTAGTGGACAGAGATTGACAAGATGATTGATACTCTGTCTCCTGTACATCATTCTGTCAGTTAAATCTTATTAATATTGAAAAGTGAACACAGAAATGGAAAAAAAAAGAATTGTGTGGACCTAATACTATTTTTATTACTCATCCAAGCCTTCTATATGTTTATTTATAATTGGATAATGTTAAAGGCCAGGTCTAGTGAGGTTCTCCACCATGTGCATTGTCACAGGTTATCACTTATGTACTTGTAGCGTAAAAAGAGAAGGCAGAGTGCAGTGGAAAGTCAATAGAGTCACTGCCACATACTCAGGTTGACAGGAGATCTTGGCAGTCACAAACAGATACTCCTGGATGACCACCCTGACAGTTCATGGGAATTTATGTGAAGTTCCTGGCACAATGTTGATTTAATTATCCTTAAACAGTAGAGCAACAACTCATTTGAAGGAAAAAATGGAAGAACTAACACTTCCAGTCTTCATTCCCTATACTTACATTATTTCCAGCAGATTGCTTCCACTTGTTTGTTTGAGGAAGATTTAGCATTACTCTCTGTATGTGTCTACATTGCTTAAATCTTAATATAACTTCAAGTAAAAGCTTAGCTGAAGGGCCAAAGAGGGATTACTCTGCACATTTGCACATGGAAATGTGAAATTTAAGTTTTCCTTCTTCTAAATACCAAGTTTTTTCTGCTCATTTGACATGCCAAACAAGAAGTACACCTAAGGGAAAGCACTGTGGTTTTAAACATTAGTAAAAGAAAACATTTGTTTTAATTCCAGAGAATTTTAATATAAAACGGGGACACTGTTTGAGTTTTTTGTGTAGATTCAGAGCTTCAGAACTGAACAATCACTGCCAGGGTTTGTTAGAAATAGTGTGATATTTTGCAAAAATATCTCCTGATAGGCCTGATTTGAGACAGGGGAAAATCTGGATCCCAGATTTAGACATTTTCATAGACCTCTGTGGCCTGGAGCATCCCTCAAAAAAGAAAGAGAGTGCTGGGTCTCTGACACAATAAACTGGACATTCAGCCCTTCCCAGCCACACTCAAGCAGCTTCACCACAGAGCCCATAGGCCTGAGGATGGAATGAAAATGGTTTTGCCAAGTTTTGAAAAGTGAGCAACACAGAGGCAACGGCAAGTTATAATTCTTTCTGGAAATCAAAGTTCAACTCTTCTTCTTTTTGTCTTTTTCCAAATGGCTATTAGGCAAAGATGAAAGCATCTCAGCCATAAGCACAAACATAATTCAAACCAAAAAACTTTCAGGGAGAATGTTGTAGGATTTATTTTCTCTATCAAAAAATGCTTTTATAGTAAAATTCTGTCATCTCATAGACATAGAAAATGAATGCTTTTGTATTTCTTTTTCTTCCTTTCTTTTATTTCTTTTTTACAAAAAGGGAGAATAAAAAGGTTTCTGTGTTTTCGAACAACCTGAGATGCTTTTATTGGGACAATGGGTTTTGTTTTGGGTTAGAGTGTTATTATCCCTTACCTTGTCTCTCCACTGAAGTATAAGTATATATAAAGAATACCAAATCAAACAAGAATTAAGTAAAAATGGCCTGGTTTAACTGGTACTGATCCTCCTTGGTGTAGGGACATATTTTATTCCTTTTAAAGCTACTACCTGAATCCTCAGTATCCCTTTCAGTCTTATTTTCCGTGATAGTTTTTTGAAAAACATATCAAGCTTCTTTAATACTGTTGTCTAGTTTTTAATCTATGTATGACTGAAAGCAAGTGAAAAACAGTTATTTTTTGGAAAAATTGTTTTGGATTTTTGACCATTTCTATGGGCATCTCATCAGCTGCCTCTAGTAACCTGTCTTAAATATCTTAGCAGCTAGAAGCAAATATGTATTTCTTTAAATGATAGGATCACAATATTGAGTCTTTATAACAATGATAGGTACAGAAGAGGAAAAAATCTAAAATGTGCAATTGAAAAATTTTTTAAAATTACTTTGCAAATAAACCATAGGAAGCTTATTATAGATTATTTTAGATTTCATTTTCTCCATGATTTTGAAAGGAACTCCAGCTATCCAGAGATCAAAGGCTATGTTGCACAGACTGCCTGGTTTATGACTCATTAAAAAACAAATTGGATCTTTACAGTTGCATAAATCTATTATTATTACTAATAATGAGGATCAATTAAAACACAATTTTCTCACCATGACCTGTTTGCAGTAGTAGCAAATAAGCCAAAATTAGAGCTCAGGTGGCTTTTTAAATCTGAGATCCAGAACAAAGCTGGGTATTGTTAAGCCTAAATAGTGGTTGCCAACAGAGTATATTGCTAACAAGATCCCTGTCACAAGAAAACACCATGGCAAATAGTGGTAATTGATATCACAGATAGCTGTGTGAGCAGAATGGTGAAGGATTGATCAGGCATGGACATTTTAATTTCTCCACCCTCTGAGGCTCAGACAGCTGTAATATATAAAAATAGAAGGTTGAGAGCATCAAACTGCAGTAACACAGAATTGTTATCTGAAGGCAGCAAAATGCTGTCACATTTCCAAAGGAGAAGAATTCACGAACATGGACCATTTATCCTTATAGAGTAAGTTTACTCTGCAAACACTTCAACTCACATGATTGTATCTATACCATAAAGTGACAAAGTCTTGAAAAAAGGATCAGCATCTTACTCATAAGGAATTCTACCAAATTACATTTATGAAGACTATTTCCTCCAAAACAATTAATGCAAATGTATGGCTGTCAGCCTGAGTAAGCACTTCTTGATCTAAGGCCTAAAATAGGAAGAATTTATGTAAATTCCTTTGTAGTTAAGCCACCCAAATAGAGGTCCACTTCACTAAAACTAATTTTAATCTTTACCATTGCCCCAATAATTAATCCTTCAGTAGCTGGTCTGTACCTTTGCTTAGTGTGTATCTTCTTGCATTTAAATCAGTGTATTACACAAATGTGCCATGCTAGTATTAAGCCATCCATCAGGAATCAGACAAGATTCTCTGCACACAGATCAAACAGACAGAAAAAGATGATCTGTTATGTAAGAAGAATTTTTACCTTCTGCCCAGGATGGCTTGAGAACCAGGTGAAAACCCAAGACAACCCAACACATTCTATGCTTTAATCTATAGTTCTATGAAAATGTGCATTCTGATTTACCATAATTTCCTATATTGTTCACTCAAGCCTGTAGAACTTGGAACAAGGCTGACTGGAGACCAGAGGAGTTATTTGTCTTTTCCTGGATAGATCTCTAGCATACAGGTGATTCTTCTGCTGCATGAGTGATTCATAGATGGCTGGGCAACCTTCCCAACATACACGTCACAAAGTCAACTGCATCTCTTATACTTTGTGTGTCATTTAACAGGGAAGACAGTGTAAAATAAGTACATTTCCTTCCAGTCCTAAGTCTTGCACAGCAGCGCAGATTTCATAGATGAGAGAGGCTTTTCATGGCTGAAGCTGTTGACATTGATATCCTTGTTAAAATAACAAGTGGCACACACTTAATGCAACTGTTTATCATGTAAGTTCTAGTTAAATCAAAATTTAAATGCCCTCTTTAAGGGCTGGTGTGTTTCAAACTGGACAGCACAAAATCTATTCCATGTGTAAATTCCGGTTTTGATTTCTGTTAAGATAGTGTATCCTAGTGCTTATTACAGTACATGATGGAGATGATTTTCTGACAACCATATATAATTAAAGTGAAAATAATTTCTCATTGTACACAGCAATGTGAATTGCTTATTCATCTTGTTCAATTCATAAATATTCTACCAATCTCCTTCCTTCAAATTATATTAGAGTCCAGCTTTACCTTGAGTTGCCATCCTTCTACTTTTCAGTTCTCTATCAGACAATATAACGATGAACCTATCTAGAGAGATGCTCATTTAAAACCATCTAACTTTTAAGGACACTCAGCCCTCATTCAGATATTAGTAGAAATTACAGAGAGAACTTGTATATGAATGGATGTCTTAAATTCTAGATCCCAGGATTAATTCCCCAGCAATCATGGAATCATAGAATGGATTGGGTTGGAAGGGAACTTAAAGATCATCTAGTTCCGACCCCCTGAAATGGGCAGGGACACCTCCCACCAGACCAGGTTTCTCAATGGCCTTAAACACTTCCAGAGAGGGGACATCCACAACCTCTCTGGGCAACCTATTCAATCCCACTTCTTCTGCTCACAGCGGTTTAGAATGGTAGAATTAATTGAATACAATAGTGATATCACCTCCAGGCATTTAATACTGGGGTGATGTCACCCAAATAAATGCTGAGAAAGTAATTTTAGAAGGCTTTAGCAAAGAAAGGAGTTATGGGCTTGAGCTTGTGCTGTTCTTCCAAGAATCCCACATTGAATAACCATGCCAAGCTTGCTCATGAGAAACAGGACCTATGACAACCAACAAATGGGGACCCTGTTCCATTAACCAGGATATCTTAAGGGATACAATGAAATAGGCAATTAACTGTGCCTCCAGTTAGTAAGGGCAGTGAAAGTTAGGGAGAAGTTCCTTGTACACTGAAATAGCTGATATCAGATGGTCAAAATAATTACAGACTAAACTCAATTTGCCTTAACAAGTGATTTGACAGCTCAGTAGTGGAAGTTGTGGTGCACTCACTTGAAATTGGATGTCGTGAAACCTGTTTCACAGACAGTAAACCAACAGACTGCCCCTGGGTTTTTCATTTTAACAAGGAAATGAATTTAAATCCATAATCTCAGTTAAAGATACTTAGGTTTTATTTCTTTCAAATAAGTAGTAATATATAACAAAAAAATCTTTATCATTTAATCAAAAATAGGAAAGTGTAGAAATACAGTGTTCAGTTATTGGTCTTTTAAAATAATTTTTTATTAAATCTGTTTATGTGAAACCTGATAAATTATATTCAGAATTTGTCAAAAGCTTGGATCATTTCATGCTTATACTTAAATTATTTATAAACTTGTTTGCATGCATGTACGTTTTTACACAATTTTTTTTCCATTTGTAGAACAATATTTCCTCTTATTTTCTCATTCTTCTCGGCAAATATTATCCAATAATCCAAGCTGAAATTTGTTCCAAGCCATAAAGTTTTAATAAAATTTGAATATTAATGTTTCTACACAGTAGTTTAATGTTAATGATAAATGTGTGGATATTGTCCAAATCTTATCTACTAAAAAGTCCTAGAAAATAATTTTTTCCCATACTTATCACACTTGAAAAAGTTATTACAAATCCACATTCTTTTTCCAGAGGTAAGCCAAATGTTCTTTTTTAAATTTAATTGAAATGTTTCAGTACCATGCTCTTGCTCCTATATGACACCAAAAAAGTTTGTTGTGACCTAAAGTATTTAGGGTATTGGGAAGTATTTGTGTCCCTGCCATTGTTTTTTGTTCCAGCAGTTTTCATTTTTATTTTAAATCTCTGTGTGGAATAAGTAGCTCTAAATTCAAAGCTACAGTAGTGTCTGAAACATATTTGTTTTTCTCTCAAGTGACATTTGAGCAAGAGTCAATAAACTCAATGAAGAAAAAGCAAAAAGTATCTCTGGATTTGATCAAACAACAGTCTTAATCTGTCTTCTCTTTGGAAAAATGTATATCTCACTCTGAACATTTTCTTTGGAGTCAAATTTTAGATGATTTGGACCTTACTGTGCAAGTATCAAATAATGAGATTGCAATCAAGAAAAAAAGAAAGCAGAAATTGGATGATCTCTCTTCTTAATAAACTCTAACAGCTACTTGATTCAAAACAGAGCATGATATCTTGCCAGCAGACTATCTACCTAATTTTCTAGATTATTTGTAATTTGAGTGTAACAAGGAAAATAACTATATATAACAAGATTTCTGCAGTTTGAAACTGGAATGAGCTCAAGCATTTCTAGCTACTTACATTCATTAATTTTCAGTGATTGGCATAGGTGAGGCCAGGAACCACAATAACTGCATCTTCTTCAGGAAAAATAATGCACGTACTCAACCTAGATTAAGTTTCACTTTATCAAATGTTTCTATAAGTAAACCAGTTTGATAGGCTCTAATTGCATGCACAGGAAGGAAATAAATTCTTCCAGGGTGTAATATAGCTCAGCCTAAATGGGTCAGGTGTACCATAACTTTACAGTGTCTATTCCTCTTCACTTATTATGAAGAATGGTGTTAATTTTCCTCATAATAGCTTGTATAGATGCTATATTTTAGATTCGTGCCTAAACTAGTGTTGATTCCACAGGAATGTTTTTATTATTGCTAAACAATTTTTATACAGTGTCAAGGTCTTTTGTACCCCTCACACCACCCCACTAGGTTGGAGACACAAAAGAAATTGGGAAGAGACATGGCTGGGAGAGTTGACCCCAACTGATGACAGGGAAATCACATATCACATGACATTGTGCTCAGCAATAAAAGCAGTGAAGAGAAAAAGGGAGGATATGTGGAGTTCTATCATTTGTCTTCCCAAATGACTATTATGGATGATGGAGCCCTGCTTTCCTAGGGATGACTGAACATCTGTGAGCTGATGGGAAGTACTGAATAATTTCTTGGGTTTGCTTTGCTTGTGCATGTGCTTTCTGCTTTAGCTATCTAGTGATCTTTATTTTCTTGCTTATACCCTTTTGAATCTCCCTCCCCATGCTACTTAGGTGAGGAGGGGAGTAAGTGAGCAGCTGTGTGGGTCTGAGCAACCTACTAGTGCTAACTCACATGAGATGTTTGGTTCACATGCAAAAATCTATGCAGTAGAATTAGCAAATTGATCATTTGCCCCCATGTGTAATTCACATTAGGGGATTAGAGATGAGCTATTTCAATACAGAACTTTTTTGTGATATGCCATAACTTTTGCCTCTTCCTTCAGCCCATCCTGAAATCTGGGAAAGGGATTCAACATCCAACATAAAGACTAACTCACGGAGATTTCTTCTACCTTCAATGAGGAGTGTCACTTGAAGAGGATAATTTACCCAGTTTGCCTTTGACAACTTCCCTGATGGAATGAATAAGTTTTTTGAAAGGCTAATTTTGCCCCAGCTTATAAGAAGCATGTACAAGTCTAATTTTAGAACTAAAATATCTCAGCGCAAAATTGTGATTGTAAAATTTGTTGATTATGTAACTTTCAATTTTTAAGAGTGACATAATAAATCTCAAAATATTCAAGAGGAGTACTGGAAAATATGGGATTTTTTCCTTTTATTGCAGTCATTAAAGAAAACAGTATGTGGAGAGTTTCAGCACTCAGATGAAAAAGACATTCAAGGACCAAAGGGTGATTATGCCTAAGATAATGATGTGGA
Organism: Turnix velox; assembly: GCA_013400935.1. NCBI lineage: Eukaryota > Metazoa > Chordata > Aves > Charadriiformes > Turnicidae > Turnix > Turnix velox. Next base: position 59,078 of record VZTY01034683.1, read on the forward strand.
GGACGAGGGCATTAGCTAAATTCACATTCATGCATTAATAATTGCTTAGATTATTCAGTTCACAAGTGACTTGGAGTTAATAACAACCAGGTCAGCTGATTAATAGCAGGGCTTTTAATTTTACCAATGTTGTTCTTTGCCAATCCATTTTTATTCAAAGCAGCACCACCCAAGTGAGATTGCTCTTGTATTCCTTATAACAATTTCTAATTTTTTAGGAAGATAAGTAAATTTTGCAAGGCAAAGAAGTTAGATAGAAAGGCACTAGCAATAAACACAATTTATTTCTCCAGGAAGTAAAAAAAAAAAAAAAAATTAAAGATGGGGCTTTTTCGTGTCTGTTGCTTATTTTTCCTGAGGCTGTATTTTCATAATTTGCAATGTCCCAGACACAGTGTGTATCTTTATTCATTCAGTCCCTTCTCTTTCCCTATGACATATAGGATCCCACCAAACTGCATAGAACAGCAATAGGTTGTCCAGCAGCACCAACATTCCAGTTAACTTCTTTAAGAAATGCTGTGTCCTTGGACAAAAATGAACCTGCATCTCCTGCAATGTATGTGGGTGCAATGAAATATCAGAATGTGAAAGACAGGGATTTATATCAGTTCTCTGGGCTCTACAACACTAGAGCTTTAACAATATCTGAAACACTGCTTTTTCTATTCCAATTGGATTGTATTCTGCTCAATAAAACTCAAAGCAATATTAATGCAAATTAAGAAAAAAGAAAATCCCTTATTTTATGCTTCTTTTAGAGAGTAGTGGAATAGAAAGAGGAAGAGCAAGGACTTCTGCATTGGAAAAACCTAATGACACTGCTTCATTAATTCTTAGAAAGACCTCAGTACTATAGGTAGGATGTGGTACAAAGAGCAGAATAAAGATAGAACAAGAATAAGGGATTGTGCTGGCCCTGTGAGCTGGAATAAATTGCATGCTCTCTGTCTGTGTACTAGCCAGCATAGTAACGAGGAAATATTTTATACATTGGAAAGGTGGAGAAAACATATTTTCTAAAAGTATGAAATAACTTACATAACTTTTTCCCACTCCTAACTTTCCAGTTGTGGAGGACTTTTAATAGAATAAATTATTTTGAAACAGTTATTTTTTGAAACAGTACAAATTTGTGCATAAATTGACTGTTTTCAGGAGAGTATAATTACATGGCAGCAAATCTCATGTAATTATATTACTAAATCCAGTTCAGCACATAGTTTTACAACAGACGTAATGTGAGCACAATCAGAATTACATCTCCCATTCTCTGTTCTAAACTAATTATAACATTTTTTAGCTTTTAATAAGAGCATAATGCAGTGATGATGCTAGATGACAATTCATGCAAGCAAATGACTACTACACTAGGACAGTAAGAATTATGGGAAAGGACAAGTCTGTGAAAAAAGCATTCTGCAAAAAAGGAAACAACAGCAAATAGTGGCTTTCTCTGTATTTTATATAAGTGTGTTCTGGATTTTTCATGAGGAATAAAAAGCCTGCCATTGCCATCTGTGATTGGACACAGTACAAGCATGTGTGGGGTTGAAATCTTATTTCTTTGCCTGATAATAAAGAAGTATACTGTCCTGCACTCTCTTCCCAGCCTAGAGCAAAGCTCTTTTTTTCTGTTTCTCTTGCATAATGTGAATCCAGAGAGAAAATACATGAACCGATGGGAGAAAGAGCAAGGGAATAAAACAGACAAAAAAAAATAAATTGGAGAAAAGTAAAACCTTTCCACCATTTTGATGTGGCCCTTGTTTTCCTTCCTCCTGAGATCCTCCTGCCTTCTCTCATGCAATTTAGCTGAGACAAAGCTGTGCCTTTTACACCTCTTTGTCATCATCCCAGTGTCCACATCTTGCATTTTCTCCATTTATCCACTATTATTAGAGAAGATGTGACAGTTTGTGTCCTCCCTAGGCTAAGGAGCTTGTCAGACTCTGACCCTAATGAGGAATGGAGACATTTCTACATCTCTAATGGGGAAATTATTTGTTAAGATGTGGGAGATGGCTGAATGGTGCCACACAGTGTTTTTTGATCACTTGAAACCACAAAATGTTATGTAATATATAAGAGTAGTATAGTCATGTGAGGTGTTCAAAGGAAAACAGAAGGATAAGCTACTTTGTGTGCATTCTTTGAAACCTCTAGAAATTAATTGGATATACTTACAATACAGCCTTCAAAATAAGCTAGGTAATTAAATGCAATTTTTCATGTTTTCTTAGGAGATGCCTAATTCCTGCTCCATCAAGAGGACTGAACTAGATGATCTGTTGAGTTCCCTTCTAATTCCAGATCCAACTCTGTGATTCTGAGTGCCTAATTTCTCTGAGTACTTAATAATAACAAATACCAAAGCAGAAGTTATTTGCCTCAATTTTTTTGTCTGATACTGAAGGTCACAGAAGGCCAAGACAGCAACAGCTGAATTTCTTCATCATCCTTTCCTATTTACTCAATTCTCATGAAAGCAGAGGGCCCTTATTGTGCAAACCCTCATTCCAAATTAACTGTTTATAATGGATCTGTTTGTTATGGTTTGGTTAATAATAGCAGAAGACTCACAAAAACAGACATATTAATATTACATCTTAATGTACACATAATATTGTATCTTTTTGTATATTTAATACATTCTGCTTCCCCCATAACTTTTTGCTTCCCAGTAATCCTTTCACATGAATATGACTATGATTCACAGTCTTTAAGTGGACGGGTAATTAGAAGTTTGGGCATTCAACTTTATTTATCTGAACTCTGCAAAAATGGCATGGGATTTGCTAGAGAATTGGATGTCCTGGGAAATCTCCTATCATCACTTGGGCATGCAGATTACTCATTCATGGCTGTCTCTTGAGGGTTTTTTTTTCAGATGCTGATGGTCGGATTTATTCATATTTGAAAAAGGCATAATTTTAAAGTTAGACTAAAATTCATGGGAATTAGAAATGAAATGAAAAGGGAGGATAATAGGCCAGCATGAGGCTTTTAATTAATCTTTGTCTTACCCTGGGATGTGGAAAATGTCAATTTGTGCTCCTTCCATGAAGGATTAAGACCAGTAATATGTACAGCCCATTTAGCTTTGAAATAAAGCAGAAAGAAAATAAAAATGAGAACTTTTGATTCAATGTGACACTGAAGGGGAAGAGAATTAAACAACTATTAAACAGTGCTGGCTCAATTACCACTGTTGGAGGTGACCCTAACAAAATACAGCTGGTTTTACCAGACATATCTCCAAGCAACATTTGTAGCAATGTTTGCCAAAGTGAGAATTTAAATAAATCTCCTGACCTCTGTGAAGTCCAGAGCATCCAATTTTTTCCACTAAAATATAAAAAAAATAGGGTAAAGAAGCCAAATTCTGGCTTTCTGTCATCCTTACTTCATACCTTTTTCCCTCTACATAGATCCATGTGCATACAGAATGAGTAGGAATCTAGGACTGGGTGCATGACATACAAGGAGTAATTTGGGTTCAGAAAGTGGACAGGGAACTACCTTTGCAGCACTGCATGTGAAGAGAATCTCATGCCCTGGTTCCAGAAAAATGTTATTGCTCATGTTAGCCAGTTTTTTCCTGCTCCCCCTGTTCAGTTTTTAGAGGAAATTTATAACCTCTAAAGATCTATTAAATTTGTTGAAGGGATTAATACATTAGGCAGAATTTTTGCTATCATTAGTAATAAGATGACTGATATGAGGGAGAGAAAAATGAAACAGGCATTTAAGGCATGTGTGTTTGGTCTTATTGTCTTAAGTCTAAGCCTTCTTTTTGAATCCTCTGCCAAGTAATTTTTCACAGCCTTTCACTTTTTGTAGTAACTTTCTTTTGCCTTATAGAACCATAGAATCACATTGGTTGGAAGGGAACTTTCTGATCATTGAGTCCAACCATCAACATAACTCTGATGAAAAACAAGACAATACCACATCTCTAAGCACTCTATCAGTTTCTTAAATTCCTGCAGGGATGGTGCCTCAGCCACCTCCATGGGTAGCCTGTTCCAATGCTTATTAATCCTTTCAGTGTAAAATTTTTTCCTGCTACCATCTAAATGTACCCTGGCATATCTTGAGGCCCTTTCCTCCTTTTCATAAACTTGTTCCCTGGTTTATAGTACAAAATATTCTAATTATTATTACAAAATCTTTCATTATATTTCAACAAAGGGTTGATCTGATTTTGTTATGCTGTTCCTTCAACACCTAACTGCAGATTTATGTGCATTCTTGAACTATATAGCCATTCATAATTTGTGTCTCCTTTTTTCTTTTCTTTTATTCCCTGTCTACCCATCAACTCAAGAAATATTTTGGAATAATATTTCCTCCACATCCATTTAGCTCCACTGGGCTGTGCATATGAGCATCCACTTTAACGGAGACATTGCAAATTGGTAATAGATTTTAAACCATGACTGCACTTGAGAAAATGGAATAATAAAGACATTTAGGGTCAACAAAACCTATATCAGTTCTTCCTCTTTCTTAATAAAGATGTTATCATAGTAGAAATGATGAAAAAAAAAAAAATTAGGGGAATGAGGGAAAAGAAGGGGGTGGGGGAAGAGAGGAAGAGAGCTTCTACTTACTTGTCCTAAAAGGCTTTGGAATCTTGATAATTTGAATGTTATACTTAAATGCTCATATTTAAGTCATAGCGTGATACCTGCAGGAAGTCAGACAGTAGTTTAATCTTATATCAAGCTGTTGACATCTGTAGAGACATTTAAATAGCTAGTACTCAGCAGGGGTAGGAACAATCTGGTACAAAGAATTTATGTATGCATACATATAATGGAAAAGAAGATATTTCATTTGATATTGGAGATGTAAAGGTATGCAGAAATTCAGAAAACATTTTTATTGTACTTAGTGAGGCTTCAGGGTAGAAATTTCCATCTCACTTCTTTTGGTCACTCCACTGTCAGTAAAAATAAAAACATACTAATTTATTTCAGACTTGGGAGCTGTTTATGTCTTAGTCTACTTTCATATCTTCTCTAATGTGCTAATGTAAATGTAAAGTTTGATCCCACACTACTCCACAGTTAACCACTCTTTCAATTTAGCATTGCAACTTCAACTCTTTTTTTCAGATTGTACTGAGTTTAACTAAGGATTTTTATAAGTTTGTCTTTGTCCAACTGTTGTCTAAGAAGCTGTCAGCTGTTTCTTCCCACTCTTGTGGTCATTTAATTTTAGAAAAGAGAAGGTTTTGTACTTTCATTACATTTTAGATAATTTTTATTTTTGAAGTCACAATATCAAGTGTTATAGGTTCCTGCACTTGAAACTTTTCAATTTTTTTTATGCTTCAGGACAACTTCAATATAGAACTGAAGGATAAAACTTCACTCTTTATGAACAGGGCTGATGATTGAATTAATAAATGTCAAACATCTGACTCCAGTGGTATTTTTAGTGCTTGCTTAGTTTATTGCCTTCCATGTAATTCCTAGGTTAACATGATTTCCTATTGGCAGGAAGGTGTTTAACCATTTCCAGGGAAGCAGGGCTTTGTCATGTCCAACAGTTACTCATGGAGAAAAATACTTTAACTGCAAATGTCCTTGCCTCCCCCTGAGATTTTATTGCCAAGCACAATGGTATGGAATATCCCTTTGGTCGTCTGGGGTCAGTTGTCCCAGCTTTGTCCCAAACCAACCTATGCACATCCCCAAACTATTCCCTGGGGTAGCAGAGTGAGAAATGGAGCTATGTAAATACTCTTCCACAAAAGATAGAGCATGGTGGTTTCAGTGTTGTTCTTGGTCACAAATCCAAAATATAGTACTATATGAGCTTTTATGAAGAATATTTAATCTGTCCCAGCTAGAACCATTACATAGCCTCAATGATTCTGTGCCTTGTACATTGTTGTACATGCATTATGGAAGAATGTAATAGCATCTTTGCTGGGAAATATATAACTGTATAGATTAGCACCAAAAAGAAGATGTTAATTAAGCTGTGAGTGGTCAAAACATGCAACCAATAACAAACTTCAGGTAATTTTTTCAAATTATATTTTAAAATTCAGGAGAAATTTCTAGGGTAAAAATAGCTAATGTGAGTGAGAGTAAATACATTCATTAAAGTGCAATTTCTGTGACTGTGGAGCTCAGTTTTCATGTAGGTATGCCTTAAATTTGCACTCACACATTCAACCACCTGCATAATCTGAAAGAGATTTCACTGCAGAAATGTCAGAGATGGGAAAAGGATAACCCAGTTACATATCTTTTTCTCCATCCTTTTTCTAATTATTAATATTTCCTCACTAAAGGAGACATACTTGCCAAGAGGTGCCACATTGAACAATGTGTGGACTCCTTTTATAACAACTGAAGAGGGGGAACAGGTCAGTCATTAGAGTGAATAAGACTTTCATTGATTTTAATTGAATGTTATTGATTTGTATAGAAGACAATTAGCTTGAATTGACTTTTATTGATTTGTGTTTAATTGGACTCAAAACCCAGTGATTTGCATAGAACAAACTAAATTACACTAACTAATTGGAATGAACTGAAACTCACTGAAGTGTTCATTGAAATGAGAAAAAAGCTAGCTGTTGCTTTTAATAAGACTCCTACGCTGTGGATGAGTGCGTGATGAAATTCAAGTGAGTCCAGAAAACCGAGAGTTGTTTGCATATGATTTGTGATTACTTTCAGCTACTGGTTTTTTTCACTTAAATCTTTACCCCCTCTTTCCTAAGTGGCTTGACTTAGTGCCAAAAAAGCAGAAATTCAGTTTTATGACTTTAAAGAGAGTTGTAAGAGCCAGAGGACAGTAAGAGATCCAGCCCCTGATAAATCCATCCTCCTGATGTTATCCACTTTATACGTGTCATTAGGAGTGAGTCTAATCAAAGAGGGGTATTATTAAAGCATCCAGAGACTAGAATTGTAAACTCCTATCATGCTTTCTCTAGTTTACAGATAATTCACTACATTCATACAGGTGCCATGGGTGCAGGTTAGATTACAAGAGCTTTTGCACCCCTGTCCGGATAAACCCCATAAGCAATTTGATGGGGTTGCTAAGGTTGTTGAATAGGTCTTTACTTGAGATCACGAACACAGAGTGAGGATGGCATCCTCCACTAGAAATCAGTAATTTCTCTTCTTATTGACACTTTGGAATATATAATGTTGTCATTTCAAGGCTGGATTCAGGAAAAAATACAGTTCTCCTCAGCTTTTGAATTATTCTGAACCCACCCTATTTGGTTGCTCTACTAGACATAACCATCACTGACAATGGTTCAGGAAGGTGCTTTAAAACAAATAGTTATTCAAACTGTGAGAAACCTGTGGACTGCTAAGGAAATAGACAATCCAGCATCTGAAAGACTGTCTTCTGCTAATATTTTGAAAGAGAAACATGGAACATGGGAAAGGAAGGGATTTTCTGTGCCAGTTATCTCAGTGCTCTGCTGTCCCAGGCATGCATCATATGAACCCTTTCATAAATCTGATTGTTTCAGCATAAAAGTCTAGCTTTTTCCACCCATATTACTCCTACTAGAATGTTTAAGCAAGTCTCATTTCTTCCATGGGAATCAACCTCCAGCTTTCAGAATCTGTCTATTCACAGCACTTTACAGCAGCTGTGTAAGAACATTGTCCTTTAACTTGTGCCTCATTTATGTTTACTCCCCAGGCATACTTACAGATTAAAATTATACATCTTGACATCTTCAGTTTATTACACTAAATAAACCACACTCCTTCTGTAATCTCTCATTAAAGAGTGCTGATGAGAGTTTCACATGTGATTGTAGAAAGAGAATGAGAGTTTTATTTCCTGTGTATAATCACTTGTCTCAATACCTACTCTAGCCCTACTTGATATATTTTTTTCTGCAGCAGGAATGCTGTCTTTGGGATAGTTCAGCAGGAGTTTAACTCAGCCCACCTGGACATACAAATTGAACTTAATGTGGCAGGACTTAACTCAGGTGGAATTTGTATAACTGCCATTCTACCATAATTTCCTAGACTGCATAACCTGCAATATTAAAGTTAACAGATTTTAAGGTATGAAAAAAGTGGCATGGAGAGTTGGGAAATGTGAAGACACCATAGGCAGACTTTGTGTATCAGAGGAGGGAATAGGATCTTCTAATATGAATACTGCTAAGCTGCATAGTTCTTATCCTGAGAAAATGTTTCCTCCTTCTTTGTAAATGTCATGGCCTTAGGTTGAATTTTGCCCATCATAATGTCATTGTAATACCAAAACACACCTCCATCTTAAAAGCTACCCTCCTCCAAAGTGCATCCACCCCTCTCTGAGTCTGCACTCTGAATTGTTACTGAGTCATCTTCAACTTCAAACCTAAAGTGAGGAAGTTAACCAGGGTGTGTGACTAGAGTCACTCAAGCTCCATCTGAAAGGTGAAAAATAATGTAAAGATGGCTTACAAACAGAGAGATGTTAGGAAAGATACCACCAAAGACAGATCAGGAAGAGCCTATTATGTACCATTGCTGACTTCTGTGACCATTCAATGGGCTGAGCCTCTCTTCCCCCCACAAGAACACTACCTGAGTGAGATCTAAACACTCAGCTATACCAAGTTCCCAGAACTCTATATAGAACTGTTTTATGCCACTGTATTACTTGAGTTGTTTTGTGCTGCTACATTACTTCTACATGCTTTGCAGTGTATTATCACCAGCAAACTAAAAGAATTTGCTATTTTGTTACTTCAATAACTGCACTATTCAGTAATCTAGCCATGAGAGTTCTCATTAAACGTGGCCAGACTCCTTAAATCCAGCCTTGCTAGTCCATTGAACACCACCAGACTAAAACAGCATCATGCAACTGCATGTCTGTAGTGATGGTAGTTCAACATGTTGAATCTGACCAGACTCACAATGTCAAATTGGGGATCACTCAGAATCTAAACTCAGCCATCTCCAGTCCTTCTGATATTTGTGAACAAGCTGGAATGCAAGGGGTTTTCATTTTCTGCTAAATTCTCTTACCCTTTAATACAGCAAGGAACACCTTCAAGCAAGCAAGGACCATTCACTGAGTAAGACTTGGGTGTGCACACAAGCACAACTCTGATACACAGCTAACCCACTAAGTAAAGAACAAAATCAGTTTTCATATTCATTTAAGTGCCATAATTCCTGCCACAACTGCACAGAATATATTATTACAGATTTTATTGAAAAATGGCACAAGGACTTTGTATTTCTATAGAAATTTCATGCTCTAATAAAAGGAACTTTTTTCCCCTCAATTACTTTTCATTGACCTGTTCGTATTCACCCTTTGATGAGCTAAAATGGCAACATTTTTCTCACTCATGTATTATACATCTGATGAATTATATAGAAGGAATTTTGTTATTAACTTCCATATTCAAGAAAGGCTTATGTTAGAAAATATAAACTTACCAGAGTTATTTTGGTCTTTTTAAATACATTTATTGAAAAAGATACTGAGTTTTCCTAATATGTGATATTCATGTTTAAAAAGGAAAGTATGAAGTCCCTTGTTCCTAATTACTTCTGTTTTGAAAATGTTGGGTAATGATTGCTAGAGTCTATGACTTTGGATTAAAGCAATGATTGCCTGTGCTGAACTTTGCAAGATCACCAACCTTTAAGAATGGAAAAAAATGTTGCTACATCAAAAAACAAGAAAATTATCTGAAGATCTTTTTTATCTAAGGATCACAATGGTATACAGAGTCCATAACAAAAATAAGAGGGGACTAAACAGTATATTCTGTTTTCCATAGCAGATGTGCCCATGCCACATGGGAAAGATGACAATAGTGAGGGGAATAGCTGTTAATAGCTTTAATATTCATCATATTATTTAGTCATCTGTAGAGTATTTTATTCCCACAGTTCTCATGTGTTTTATTAACTCTTAAGTTTTCATCTGTTGCTGAAAAAAGTTATCAATGCATTTGGGCTTCCACTTTACCCAAATATAGGTTAGCCCATAAAGAAGACTGAACAAGTTAATACAAAGGATTCATAGTGGTAATTTAATTAATATGAGTGAATAATGCATGTGCTGATACAGAGATCTATTAATCACAGACTAGACAGATGGGTGTAAATAAGGTTTATCGCAAACTTGCAGACCTCTTGGACAGTGTCCTAGATTTGATTAACTAGTCGCTAAGTCTTCATAAGCTACTTATGAGCATATCTTTAATATAGCATAAACATTTTTCTAGACAGTGTTTTTTGGGGTGTTTTCCCCTGGATTTGCTTCAGAGGCTACTACTTGGCCATCAGTGAATCATTTCAAATATTATCAATTCCTTCTGTAGTATGGCAGTGATTTAGTAAACTTTTTGTTTTCCAATTTTTAGGATCATCTTGTGCATCACATCTATTTATCCTCACTATCAGAATCTATGTGGCTACCAGCATCCTTTATGACACTGATGTAATTGCACACAGATTTGCTCATCACTAGAAAACTGCTATTCTTGAGTCAATTTTGCATCGAAATTAACTGTTGTGAATTTCATTCTAATTTGTTAATTTCATGGGCACCTTTTGCCTATGATTTCAAATTAAAGATTATTATTATTATTTATTTGGCAGGCAGCTTTCTGTGCGTCTAGAAATATTCTTCATTTGCTTGGAACAGAGTATTTGTGGGGTGAGATATCTTTACATTAAGCCAGTTTTAGTTCAGAAATGCAGCAGAGGAGTCATTTTCATCCAGAATTATTCCTGTATATGGGGTTTGTGTCTAATTTTCTAGAGTGCTGATTCTCTGTATTGAAAGAAAGCAATTGCAAGCACCTGACCACAAACATTAAAGACTGCTGTGCCTTAGAATGAGAGATGAAAGCTTGTGATTTCAAGCACATAAAAGCATGGGGACTCTTGGGAAAGAAACTGAAGTTTTACCAGCAGCATGTTATTTATGCGGTTTAGGTTGGTATATAAAAGCATCATAACAATACAAAATAAAGCCAGGAAAATCCAGCCCATCTCCCGAACCTTCACTGCCTTGCTATTTGATGATTCAAGAGCACAATCCTACAAAACCAATGGAAGAGATGTGGGAGAAAAGAGCTGCAGTTTGCCTTCTGAAAGGCAATGTTTTGTTGCTCACCTTCCAGGAAAATGAAGGAATGTAGGGAAAGGTGGTCCTGCAAAGTCATCTTTATGCTTAGCAGGTGCCATGAAAATCAGAGAAGCATTTTTATCATTAGTTGCCCTTTTCAGTCCAGCAGGAAAGCCCACTGCAGTGATCAATTGCTGACAGAATAGTCCAACTTACCTGCCCTTCACTGCAGCCTGAGTGTTGTAAATGCACCCTTTTTTTCCGTTTCTGTTGCAAGAACTTCATAAGAAGATTTAGGCTTCATTTGCTAAAGCAAAATGCTACTGAACACACACCTCCCCTTTAGAAAAAATTATCATCAGATATCTCAACAGATACAAGTCCATTGAACCCTAATCCAAATACTTGTGAAGCCAATACTGCTGTGGATTTTGAGGAGGTCCTATTCATATTGAATATAAATCTCTGTAAATACATTTCCTTTTTACTAAAGTCGTTGCTGCCTGTTTACTATTGGGGAAATCTAGACCCCAAACTATGTTTTGACTGTATCCCACTACTCTTTTTTACTTCCATCCACTTTCTAGACTCTTCCTACCTTTCTGGATCATGAGTTTAATCTTTTTTTTTTTTCTAGAAATATTCTGACATGATTTTTGTCATAATTACACAAGTGTTAAAATGCAGACTAAAAATGTTGCTTACTCACCGTTGTTTCTTCCTCCTTTCCTTCTCTCTCTTGCTCATGGTCTCATTTATCCACTGTACTTCAGGATAAATTTCTCTCTTTTCCTTCTCATGCACTCTGACCTCCATGTCTCCTGGAAGATGCACCCAGCGAGCAACTTTCACCTCACATCCCTTGCTGGCTTTTCACTGGCTTCTGTTTTGTCCAAATTTTTAGGCTCTTATATCCTCTTAGGACATTGTTCACATGACCCTTTGCTCCTCTTAGTCCTTAAAAAAATCTTTCCTCTTGCTCCAAATAGTACTGGAGAAGAAAACAGGAGAAAACTGTAGCTGTTGTTTCTGCCTCTTCTATGCTACCCTGAGGTGCAGGAGACTGGAAGGGGTAAGAGAGAGGTCTGCACAAAATTAAAACCAACTACCTTAGAAGGAGCAGACTGGAAGGTCAAAGGTTCTGTCTGGAGCTTTTATATGGTAAGAATAGAACAATGAAGGTAGGCATCAGCTTTTACTGCCTCCTTATGGGGAAGAGATATCACTGGTCATCATGGCTCATCAGCCCTGATTTAGCTCTTTGAATTCCACTGCAATCCAGATAAATAGAAGTTGTTATGCGTTCCAGCTTACACTGATCAAGAGGAATGATCTTTCATAGCACGTACATGCTAGTCCCTGGAGCACTTAACACATTTAATTTCAGACTATGCCATACTCAGGCACAATTATCTTTTATGTGAACAAAAAATTCACAAGCTATGTCTATATTATCAATTATTAAACTCAGACAATTCGAAACACATTTAGCAAATCCTGCATGCATCCATTTCAGAGTCCCTGCATACCTGCTTCTTCCCGGGGAGGAAAAAAAATCTGAATTGGAAAACCTCCATTAAAAGGACAACATGCCTTTAGCATTTTCTTAACCTCTAATTGCAATGTCAACCACTATAACCCCTCAATATAAATTTTTAAAGCATATTTCCTTCCATTTTGTGTTACATTTCAGGACACTCGGGAGAGAAAAAAATTCTGTATGTCTCTTCAAGAGAAAAACATAATAGCTTCAAATTGAATAATGGAAAACTTGAGGTAGATTAAAAAATTTCTAAAAGTTCAAATTTAATTTATATGTTGCCTTCTTGGCTGGGGGTTGTTCCCTACTTTGGCTAATAGATAGAAAAAGAAGAAAGTAAGTATGGATATAAAAGCTGTGGAAAAAAAATACAGACAGATTTTCATGGCTCCTCAAAGGAAGGGAAAGAATCTTGGGACACCTAAAGCAAACATATTTCTTTAAAAAAAAGATAAAACACTTTGCAGAGAAGCTTTTCAGGTTAGACAGCCTACTGTAATTCTAACACCTATTGTGTTTGAATAGTGATAAATCAGAGAAGGCCAAAAATGAGTGAAATCAAAGAAAAGTAAATGATTGCTAGGAGAAGAAATTCTGTACGGCCTTATCTCTAAATAGGCCTTGATAACAGGCTTTATATCTACTGCTTTCTGGATGCTTCTTGTCTTGAAAGATTTTCTTTCCCTAACATCAAGCCTACAATAAACAGGAACCTAAAATTACTAAGGTTCTGGAATAATAAGAGTTCTTCATTAGAACAGCTGGATATTACAGGTAAAAAAGATCTAGTTACCATGGGAAAGACAAGGAGATGCTGATGCTGAGAGGAGATGGCAGTCTTTGTTTCTTCTAGACAGCTTTCCATGATCTTTGAAGGGAAGTGGCAACAAGGTGTAGCTATTACCTTGACATTCAGATCTGTTGGTTTTGCACTTTGTCCTACTTGATTTTTTTTTTCCTTTGAAGAATTAAAAGACAATACCTTCTCTGGAATTTCTCTGGAAAGTAGTACTTCATTTCTGATCCACTGAAAACAATGTATCATGGTTTTCTACAGGGAAACTGTTGTAGGGTCCAATTAGAGGCCTGCTGAAGTGGCAGTATCATATGTAACTGTAGAGCAGTCGTGAAAATAAAGGCTGAAGATGGGATGAAAAGCTCACTACATCCATTAAGACCTTGAGAAAGGGTGGAAGGGCAACATGTTAGTAAATGAGAATATGCATATGTTTCTCTTTCTAATACCTATGATATATGTTAAAGTGATTGCAAAAGAGAAACGGATTCAGAAAATATAGCAGCTGGTTTCTAGTGCCCCCTTCTGCTAGTGGTGATGCTCTTATTTTCTAAAGCATAATTAAGCCCATTGTGCAGCTGAATTTGTTTTCATGGCAGATCTGAATGTAATTTGGCTGGATTGTAATGCAGCACATTAAGTCTGTTTGAAGATGAACGAGGCTGAAATTGCTGAAACCTACACCTCTGTTTTTCATCTATTTTTGTTGTTGTTCTTTGTTTGCTTGTTTTGTTTGCTCAGTTCCAATTTTGTTTTTCAGATGATACACACATGCAGAATGCTACCAAATCTTAATGATGAGTGGCTTTTGCTTAACCAGATGCTTTGTGACGTTTAAAGAAACAGCTTCCCTTTTGTGGCTCTGAAACAAAACTCATCTTAAACATAAAAATGGATTCGAGTATTTTGTGAAGGGAGCAAATGTTTACCAAAACATTTTAGAACGTATTGACCAGAAGCCAAGCAGTAAGTATCCATGAGATAAGTCAAAAGTTTCAATTTCCCTCTTCATTGTTAGAGGGATGTAGAAACAACATGTGGTGAGCATAGGCTCTAGACAGTCCAGAGAAGTGAAACCTTATAATCTCATAAAGTGACTCCTACTGACCAAGATATCTTTTTTTCATAGAACTCTTCAACTCAGCTACTCCACCATAACAGGCATGAGGCATGGAAAATCTCTTCCCAAATTCTTGAGAAAATCTGCGTGTGGCTGTAAAATACTTGCACGTTAAAATCACAACATTTTCTAAGAAAAATAGTCTTCTTTTCAAGAAAACACAGAACTTGATTCCACCTTAATTAAAGATGTAGCTTTTCTTTTTTTGCTTTTACTGTAGAGCAAGGATGGAGTTCAGTGCTATTTAATGACCCTTAAGTGTAGATATCTACTGGTAGATGTCTGGTACATAGAAATTCACCCTGCCCTGTATTAAATAGGAAGGTTTGATCAAGGATCATAATAACAGAGTATCACTCCTGGCTGCAAGTCTCCCAGCGGTGCTATTCATACCTGGCAGCTAAATGTATGCCTTAGATGCACTGTAATATCTCAAATGGGACTAAATGTTTCTTTGAGGGGGGGGGGTGAAACCACCCCAATCCATATATATCAGCAGGAAAACCCATTATACTACTTATAGGAAGTCTAAAGAAAATAAAATTATCAACTACCTCCAGTATTACATTGTTAGTATAGATACATGCCTTGAGTCAGGCAGTTGAAATTTGACTAATGCACTACACAGAGGAGTGTAGTGTTTGTACTGTCTCGGAGTGATGAGTGAAATAAGTAAGAGGTCTGGCATAAACTGCTACAAGTGTATGGAACTGCAATGATACTTTCACTGAGTCATAGACAATCCCTGAAGTGATGAACTATGAAAGAGGCTCTCCAGTGAACCAGCACGACTCTCAAGAACCAGTTCATGCATTAAGAGAGCCAGTCCTAATCCTTTACAAAATGCCTTCTGGTAATATTTTTTCTGAGCTGGAAGGACATGGGCCTTATGATCCAACAGAATAACTGCATCTTTAATTTAAAGTGCCCATTTGTCTGGTCCAGAGTGTTTTATTCATGGAGAACCTGAATCCAATGCTCATCACTGAAACCTATTCATGCTTCATTAACTCAGCAGAAGTGTTTGAGGATTTACAGTTAGGAAAATGCCCAGCTCCAGATGGAAGTCTGCAGACTGTAAATAAATACTCAGGTCTGTAAAAAATAAATAATGGTATCAGGAACAACTTGATATCTCTCTCTTCAGCCTGATCTCCTCTAGAACAGGAAATCTGCATACAAATTATCTTGGTCATGATAGATTATCATGCATGGTACCCCCAGGCTGTGCCTTCTTTGCCCATTCATGCTAAGTACACTGCAGCAGAATTAATTTAGCTGGTATGCTTGCTTTTCCTTTTTTTTTTTTCCCCGGGAGAAGGAATTCTTAAATATTTTTGCTGACCCATTATGAATTATTAAATGTCTCAAGAACCTCTGCTTCCATCATCCCAGGAACTCGGATGAGCCATTTATACCCAGGGAATATGATGCAAATGGAAAACTACAAGGTTAAATCTGCTGACCAAGAGGAGCTGCTTCCATATTTTCATTAAGCTATCAGGAAATCCTTTAGATCTTCAACAGGCTGTGCTTTCTGATTGAGCAGGTTAGCAAAAGAAAGGCAGACTCTAATGAATCAATCTCAGTGTTGCTTCCTTGCACGGCAACACGCATAGATTTCTCTGCTGTGTTCACTTAGCTAGCTGAGCTGATTGCATTTTGGGTTGATGAACTGGATCTTTCAAAACATTTAAATTGGAAGGGTAATGAGGTAGCTAGAGCTAAGATTTTCATGCAGCTCATAGCATGTTGGGAGTGTAGGTAGCTGAAATACAGTCTACGACATATTTCTAGTTGAAATTACACAGAATCACAGAATGACCCGGGTTGGAAGGGACCTCAAGGATCATGTAGTCACTCTCTTCTTTGTTTTATGGGATTTTATTTGATAGTCTCCCAGTCTGTGGTATCCAGGGGCAAATTCACCCCCAAGAGGCCTCTCTGATTAACAGCAGAGTTGATTCCACGTTATTGGAATGGAAGTTCCTTTCCTATTGGCATAAGTTGTACTTGTATATTTGCAGCTAAGAATATCTTGGAACCGAGACTTCTGGACATGAAATCAGTGGTCTAAATTATTACTTTGCTAAAGAGAATTGCAGTTTAAATATGCTCTTTGAACAAGGACTTTGGTCTATGAGTGCAATCTTTTTCATTTTCTAGGGGGTTTTGTGGGAAAAATGTAAGGATTATAAGGACACATTAAATGTTACAGTCCTGTAACTTCCACAAAAAGAGCTACTCTTTCTGTTGTAAGATATAAGAACCCAGGAACCATTCAGAAGCTACTAAGAGCATTTTGACCCACTCTTGAAGTCCTTAGGTTTCAGAGTTATGAGTATAGTAACTGCTTTTTGTTCCCCTTTTCTACTCATGCATCATTTTGAAATCATGTTATTTATGGCCTGTGTTCTAAACAGCCAAAAAAAGATTAATAACTATCTGAACACAGGTTTGTTCTATGCTTCAATGGCATTGGCAACTATGCATTAGATGTTTGAGAGGTAATCCCCAAAGATATCTTCATTCCACATATGGCAAGAATAACTTGATCAAACCATTAGGGCAAAAGGATAGAAGTTTTCTAAAATTGTGACTATAGGGTTTGAAAGGGGGAAAAATAAAATTCCAGGATGCTACCACTGTTTCAAGTCCCTTAAATACTCTTTCTTATTCCAAACACATTTAATTCATCAGTGTATGAGAAGGACATACAAGCTACATGACCAAGAACTTCCACTACGACTACAAGCTACAGTTTATACAGCCACAATCTATCTGTGGTGTGGGCCAATACCTTGTAAAGAAAGATGCTAAAAGTGAAATACCATTCAAATGCCTCAGATAGATTTAAAAAAAAAAATCCTTTAACAGATCTTTTAAAGGTGAGAAGTGTAAAAGAAATGCCATCAATACAGTGCCTCAGATATAATAATTCAGTAGTTCATTCACCTTTATTTTTGAAGATGTTAACAAATCAAATACTCAAAAGTAGGAAAGGAACAGTTCAAGGAACACTAAAAATTAAAACTATTCCAATGAAATGCAAAAATTTCAGTCAAGGTCACTGTGAATTTGTAGAAAAGTAACACTAGAAAAGAGGATCAGTAAGGTACAAAGTAACTGAAAGAAGGAAAGAATGAAAGTGTTAAATGTTGAAATGCATTGTAGAATAGACAGAGAAATATTCCTCAAACTGAGGTATGACCACTATAGTTGTTAGACAGGACATTTAAAACATAAACTCAAATCTAAATAGTCAGCTATTTCTCCAACACTTGTTCTTTCCTCTTTTATAATTTATGTCCATTTTGGATTTTTGCACCTGCTTCTTACTGAGTTATACTGTAAACTTTGACATTTATTTGGATAAATAACCACAGGTTCTCTGCCCAAAAGATCCTTACAATGAACAGAAGATGAAATAAAACCCAGTAATTTCAGACTGATATAAAAACTAGTGGGAGGCAGAGAACAGGGTAAGAAATTGGCAAGTTTTTTAAGCCCAGTGTGCTTTGTTTGTGTATTTCATAATAGAGGGGGAAAAAAGCTGTCTGTGATAGTGATCATATTTCCAGGTGCATCCGAATGGAATTTGCAGAGCAAAGAAACAGATAATGCACTTCTGAAGTTATTCCTGCTATGGTCAGATCTGCAAACCACAGGAGTTGCCATCAACCTTGAGTTTCAAAAGGCCTTTGATAAGGTTACACATCTGAGATAATTGGCTACAGGAAGCACAAACATTTCAGGAGTTCTTAAAAACTCAGGTAGAGCCCACAGATGAAGCTCTCTTCAGGATGCATCTGACATGGAAAAGTTGAAGATCATCTTAAAGGGGCAGTTCCAGCTCCTGATGTGACAAAATGCAACTCTCGTTTAAAAAAGCAGGACTTCAATATGCTTTCTGTCTTTGAAACATCTGGCAATAAAATATAAAAACTGAAAATTTTAAAGGATACTTTTATAATTACACTTTCAAATTTCACCTCACATTATTTTCTTGTTTAGATGGAAGTGGAACTATTCCACTTACAGAGCACAGAAGGAGGACATGTGCCTGTAAGAATAAGTCCAGAGGTCTGGAGCACTTCTGCCAACAGAACAGGCTGGAAGAGTTAAAGTTGTTCTGCCTGGAGAAAAGAAGGCTTGGGGGAGACTTGTATCTCCCTCCTGTACCCAAAGAGGGCCCACAAGAAGGATGGAGAGGGTCTCCTTATCAGGGAATATAGCACTAGGATGAGGGATAGTGGTTTTAAACTGAAAGAGGGGAGATTCAGATTAGATATTAGAAAGAAATCCTTTACTGTGAGGGCAGTGAGACACTGGAATAGGCTGCCCAGAGAATTGTGGATGCACCATTCCTGGAGGTGCTGAAAGTCAGGATGGATGGAGCTTTGAGCAACCTTGTCTAGTCATTAAAGTTGTCTAGTCTTTAAAGTTCCCTTCCAACGTAAACCATAATGGGATTCTCTGATTATTATAGAATCGGAATGTTGCAATCAATAACTGGCAAAAGTAAAGTAGCATGATTGTAACAAATTAAAATGGCTTTAATAGGAAAATCACTTCCATTTCCAGGATATAGGTGAGAAAAGAGGGAGACAAAAAAATCAAAGACTGTGAAGCCTCTGCACCTTGTGACAGTCACACTTGTATTTCCTACTTTGGAAAGATTTTGCATGTTCTTCATTAGCAAGGAATATTTCTGTAAATCTGGTCTTAAGCAGGTCTGTGCTTAAGGCTTTAACATGAGGATTAGGAGACCAGGAATCAAGTTTTAACTCCATGATTTAGAATAAATAAGCTAGGACACAGTTTCATGGAGTACTGCGTGACAAAGGCTAATTTGGATCCAGGAATCATTGAACTATGTTAACATTATGCTGACAAACTTCATCCAATAAACTTTAACACACAGTTTCGAAGGATCTTTGGGGCATTGGAGAAGTCAAGAGTCTTAGAGATAATTTGCTTTAATTTGCCATGGCTACACAACTTTTGGCTGGCTCAGAGTATTCACAGAGTGAGATTAAATATGCTTGGTGAAATGAGTATTAGAATATGCACAGTATAATAAATGCTGCTAGAAATGGGTATTTATAAAGCTAGAAAAATAAATGTTACTAATTTCCAGGGGCTATTTCATTGAAAAAAGAGCTCTAATTTTTTTGGCAATGTTTTCCTTGAAAGCATACTGCACCCCCCTAAAAACAAGAAGAAAAGCAAATCCTAGAATCACAGAAGTGAATGGAAATTCAATATTCCCCGAAGTATTTTTCATTTTGATTAAAACCAAAACAAACAAACAAAAGAAAAACCTGACAAGGATATTAGGGAAGTTATTCTACCAGCTGTAATATTTTGTCTGATCTGAAGCACTGTGCATGCAGATCTGTTAATCAGTATGCAATAGTTACACTTCTTCAAAAAAAAGCACCCAGTGAAGAAAAGCAAACACTGCAGATTCATTTCAATGTATATGTTAATTGTTTTCATGTATGTGTCAAATTCCATTATTTCATCATTAGACTTGTGAAAAAATAGACTTCATCTTATCTTAAATATTGAAGTTCTAACAGGAATACTAAAAAATTACTTCATCAGAAGGGAACCATTTTCTTTGCAAGTTTCAATTTGTGTTCGGCAAGATAAGAAAAACCTGCTCTCATTCTTATAAACAAGTGTATTACACCCAAGTTCTGCCTCTTCTCTTTGACCTTCCAAGCCAGTGGAGAAGAAGTGCCTCATTCAATATGACTAATCTCCCAGGTGCAAGTGCTGAGCCTCTGCTGTAGTCAGCTACATTTTTATCACAGACTTATCAAGTAGGTCATTCTAATTTTGCACGTGAAATGATTTCACCTTCATGAATAGTGATGAGTCAAACAGCCTTAAAAAGGCTCTGAACAGTTTGATTAGGAATGCTTCAACTGATGGATCAGAGATAAATTTGACCAGCAGCTGAAATGCCATTTTCAAGTCTGCTTGATCCTGGAACTTGTCCAACTGAGGCTTCTGCTCAGGCTTTTTCTTGTTAAAAATGAGGATTAAAGTGCTACCAAAAAAATCCATTTCAGTTTACTTGTTTTTACTGTTAAGTCCTTCTTTTGTTAACCTCCCCAAAGAACACAGGGGAAAACCTATGACTCCTATAGTATCTTGCATTATGGAATCATTCCTTTGATTGAAGTCTTGCAGTGAAACCACAATATGAATAATCATAAGAAGTTATTAAATATATAACTCAATGGGCCTACTGATAACAATATAGTACTGACAATATGAACTGCAACAGCAAAAATGGATTGAATCAGAAATGCACAAAATACTTTAGAAAAGATAGCATTAAATTATATTAAAAGGTGGAAAATTATAGACCTGGTGAAATGAAATAATTCTTCCAAGGACAGGATGAGACTATGGATTTAGCCCAAAAATGAAATGAGGAATTGGAGCATGGCTTATCTACACTGCTTCTTAATTGTAACACTGCACTGCTCTGTCTTACAACACCTGTATGGAGTTACTAGTCCTGAAACACGCCATCTCTGAGTACACTAAGGAGATGGATCCTCTCCTTCCTGAGCCCCAGAATTACACAAGGAATTAGTAAGAACTCTCTAAGAACTGCTTAATTACAAGGTTTAGAGAATATTGTGTTTCCTTCCCCCTCAACCCTCGTATTTCACCTTCTAAGTACTTCTTGGAAAGTAGATGTTAGTAAGGATTTGGACTTTATTGTGCTTTTACTTCTCCTTATTGGGATACTCTAGAACAAAACAAAGAAACAGATGGAAAAGCAACTAATTTCCATCTTTCACGTAGAGCCTGATTTTTAAAGATATGTATGAATAGTTGCTAAATTTAGTCAGTTTGAATTGAGACTGGGCAATTAAACATGCCTTTAACCCCCCAAAACCATGAAGGTGAATTTAATTCCATGCTCAAGACTAATTAGTCCCTGTGCTTCATTCTTTAACTTGTGAATAACCACTGTGTGAATAACAAGTTCTGTGCTTTGTGCCACTGGGCACAGAACTACAACTTGGTTTCTAAGCTGTATCTTTCCTGTTGAAGTAAATAGTGCCAAAGGATCTCCCTGGAAACAGTGATGCTCCTTGACACAGCTTGTGCACAGATATCTTGTACCTTTCCAGAAAATTCCCATGGATGTTTTAAGGTGCAGCACAGCCTGGAGCTTATTCACAACTTCTTTTGTGCGTGGTCACCATTCATAAGGGCAGGGAACATGAACATTATGCCATGAACATAGGCCATTCTCTACCATTAGCCTTGAGGAGCAAATCAAGGCACAAATACTTCACTCAAGTTGCTGAATATCAAAAAAAATTATCTGAGGATGGAACACCTCTCCTAGCAGATAGGCTGAGAGCACTGGAGCTGCTCAACCTGGAGAAGAAAAGGCTTCAGTGAAGCAATTCAGTATTTAAAAGTGGCCTACAGGGGAGATGGTAAGGGGGTCTTTATGAAAGAGTGTAGCTATAGAGCAAGGGGTAATAGCTTTAAACTGAAAGAACACAGATTTAGATCAGGAAGAAATTGTTTAATGTGAGAGCAGTGAGACACTGAACCCAGAGAAGCTGTGGATGCCCCATTTCTGGAGGTGTTCAAGTCCAGCCTGCATGGGCCTTTGAGCAACCTGTTCTAGTGGAAGGCATGCCTGCAGAGTGCAGGGAGATTGGAACCAGATGATGCATTTCTCTGCATGTGCTCCTTTGTTAGCAGTAAAATCTCTGCCCTGGCAACATTTTATTCATAGGACAATCCCAGCAGCACAGGGAGACATCTGCTTGCTGCTTTTTACGGAGACAACGATCCAGTGGTGCCTTACTGCTGGGAGGCCCTTCTGTCCTGCTAGCTTGATGCTTTCCTTACAACAAGCCTCACCTGTCAGTAAGACCTTCTGTCGTGGCTAATATGAACACAAACTACTTTCATTTCAAACCCCACTGCAAGGCAGCAACAATCTGCTGAAGACTTCAAAATTTCTCCTCCTCTGGCAGCTGGTCTTCAAATAACCAGCAAGTTGGTTTAATAAGCAACTGGTGATTTGCAAGGTGTCCAGAATATGCAGAATTGTCATAGTGAGAGTGCTAGTGCTCAGAGAATATTGAGTACATTTTTGCATTTTGCCTGGCAACTGAAATACTTATTCCACTTTTTCTCCTTGAACACATTTTGCATCCATTTGGCCTGTCTGCTGTGGAAAATCATAACCACGCCACTGTCTGCAAAACCATTCAGGATTTTTACCATGGTTCCTGCCCTGAGGATCATAGTCTAGTCCTGGCAGCCAGGACTGCTCATGTGCTTTAGAAAACTACCCAGATTTGTGCAAAGCATCCTGGTCTCCAAATTGGAGGTACATGGAAGAACTATGTGGTAGATAAGGAACTGGCTGGATGACTGCACTCAAAGAGTTACAATCATTGGCTTGATTTTCAAGTGGAAAATACTGATAAGTGGTGTTCCTCTGGGGTTAGTATTGGGATTGGTAGAATGTCTTTGGAGGTAATGTGGTCAGCAGTATCTCAGCAAACTGGCCCAGGTTGGAAGGGGCTTTGAGTAACCTAGACTGGTGAAAATTGGTGCTGTCCATGGCAAAGACTTTTGAACTACCTGACCTTTCCAATCATTCTATGATTCCATGATATTCCCACCATATAATAAAAGAGAAAAAAGCATTGATGAGGGCCAACAAACCATCCACCGAGTCCCTGGCCTGCAAGGTTCTATATTATTCTAATTCCTCTTTCCCTTAAGTTTGCCCAGCGAATATCATCATTTCCTGCTGGAAAAATTCCAAAGGAGAAAGCACAGAGCAGACTTTCCTCCTCTGCATCTCTGTCTCTAGCAAAGAGTTTGGGATGAGTTTAGCAGTCCTTTGAGAACTGCAAGTGTCTGTATGGAGGCTTCTTGCTTTTGGAAAGACAGTGATGTAACAAGCCAGTTATACACAACTTTAATTCAGTCTGCAGTATATTCCTGAGGGTTTGAGGGTGCTCACCAGAACATAAGATTGGCTCGTTTCTGAAACCTGATAAATCCTAGTTTGAGTTTAATTCCATCAATTCAGGTAACTTAAGTCCTAGTAGTAGAATTTTCTTTATTAGTCCTTTTGAATTCAGGTGCCTTAATTCTTCTCAAGTCCCACCAAAAAGTCCATATCCCTTCTCAGTATTGGCTCCAAACAATTACAGAGAACAAGCAGTATGAAGAAAATTCTTTGAACACTAGTTTGCTGATCCAGTGCTCCTTCCTAACTCCCTGGGCAGAACAAAATTTTATTGAAGCATTTTGTCTTTGTGAAGCAAGTAATACAAACTCCATGGCAACACATCCTTTCCACTCTGTGAAATACTAATTAACACTGGTTCCCCCCCAAAAATATTTTGTCTCCTTTTACTTAACTATTAATTCAGATTTAATACTGAGAGGGAAATGGAAGGTGGTTTGTTTTTTCTCTTTTTTCTATAGTAGATTATAACTTATAGAAATGAAGGCACAATTAAGCAGCCTGACATTTAATTACACTCTGGATTTTGTGTAAGCAAACATACTAAAGCTGAGAATGCTAATCCTGGATGCAAAAATCACTAAAATTCAACAGAAAAAAATTGAAATACAAAATAGGATAAAGTATATTTTTTCCACTGGTGATTTTTTACATACCATTCTGTGGAACTGGGATGTGGACAGCCACTTATTTTTCACAGTCTTCATCAGCAGTAGGATATATTCTCAGCTGGTTTAAAATTTATGCCAACAACCTGTTTTCTGAGGGCTAAGCAGTACCAATGAAACTACTCTTGCTTACATTGCCCGTTGATCAGTTTTCATCTAATCATAATCCAATGAAGTTTCTTTACCAAATTAGGCAGCAGTGTCTTTTAAATTTTAGGTTTCTTAGTAAAACTTACTACAACAGCTCCAAATTCCTCTCTGCAATTCAGATCTGCACTGCAAATAGCCTTCAGTCTGATCTGCTGCAGATCAAATGAAAGAGATGGACAAGGGAGACATTAGTTCTAATGATCTGTACTACCATGCTCTTTATAAGCTATTATTCCATCATCATCACTGTAATATTTGGATACCTGCCAGCAGTACATCAAATAATGTGACTAATACTGGTCTTATGCAATTCTTTCTCTCTCATCTTGTACCCAGGGAAGAAACTGATTTTGTTTGTCTATGTTTTGTAGAAGCACATTTCTGTGCTAATATTAGAATCATAGAATCATAGAATAGTTTGGGTGGGAAGGGACCTTAAAGATCATCTAGCTCCAACCCCTCTACCAATAGCAGGGATACCTCCCACTAGACCAGGTTGCTCAATGCCTCATCCAGCCTGGCCTTAAACACCTCCAGGGATTGAGGGGGCATCCACAACCTCTCTGGACAACCTGTTCCAGTGTAAAGAATTTCTTCCTTATATCTAGCCTGAACTTATAGAATCAACCTGAACTTATAGAATAATAATATTAAGGAAGAAAGTCTTTAAAGTAATTGAAGAACCCCCTTTGAAGGTGAGGAATTAGCTGTAAAGGTTTGCAATGATTCATTCTTCCATGAGATTTCATTCTGGACATCTGAGAGAGAAGAAAATCCTAAGGATATGGGGTTTTAAAGTATATCTTTTCTCTTTTTTTCCTATATCTTAGGAAAAAAATCTGCCAGCAAGGATGGTCGTGCCAGTGACCTTGTTAATGTCCGGGCACCAGTAACCCTTCATTGTCTTGGGAATGCAGGACAATCTTTACTTTGTTTTCTTACTGATACAAATTAAGATTGCAGAGTATGAAAAGTGGTCACATAACCAGGACTGAGAGGAACCTCTATGGCTTGCTCTTCACTGAAAGCATCTCCTTAACCTCTGAAAGCATCTCCCAAAACTATGGAGTAAAAACTTCCTCTCCATAGACACCATGTGAAAATGGGTGAAGAACCTGGGTTATTGGTAACTCTTAACAATCCCTTCCACCTTGGGAAAAGCAGAAAATATTGACCTTCA
Source organism: Turnix velox (assembly GCA_013400935.1). Classification (NCBI taxonomy): domain Eukaryota; kingdom Metazoa; phylum Chordata; class Aves; order Charadriiformes; family Turnicidae; genus Turnix; species Turnix velox. The sequence goes on from VZTY01034683.1 coordinate 84,669, forward strand.
CTGTTAAAGAGTCACTGGAAGGCTGTTACAATAGCCAAGAGGACAAATTTAATTCAGTCTAAATCAATATTAAGTGAAATATTAAATAGGATTGTATAACAGTATGGTTGGACTAATAGGAACAAGTGCAGTATTTTTTCTCAGAGAGTTAATACATTAATTATACTAAAAAGGAATTGTTATCTCTGCCAATCAGAGGCCTGTAACAAGATTTTCCTTGTAAAAACAGATGGGATTTGTAAGCTGCTTGATCTCAGGCAGAATGAAGACTACGTACTATGGACTTGTAGTGATCAAGGAAAGTATTCAGTTGCCTAAACACAGGCATTTAATGTCCCTTGAGACACCCTGCCTGGATTCCAGCTGCTGTGGTTTATGGATTTCCCATAAATTCTGAGCCATTTCTGCCAGCTTGTATCCAAATTATCCCCTGAGTACATAGACCACAGGTTTGATTGCAGGAAGATCTAAGCATCCAGAGGGACCACAGCACACATCTTAGGATGGGGGCTTGCAGTGTTCCATACACTGATTCCTGAGGCACAGAAGGAAATCCACCCTAACCACCCTTTTGCCAAATAATATTGCTTCAGTTGGCTTGACTTGAAATTATGTTTTTATTTGTACATCTCCTTTGTGTCTGACAGAATTAAAAACATTCTGGGGACTTAATGTGCAGAAGGTGTCAGCTTATTGAAAGGCTTTTATCTTCATATTTTGGAGTTGGTAATTACCTCTCATGAGTGAAACAAAAGGCTAGTCTCTGCTCTGGCTGCCTTTCATTTCCCTTCAAACTAAATGTGACTCCAGACTGCTATGTTTTCTTGGCAGTGATTTTACTAATATAGCAGGTTGCTACAAACCAAAGTTATTTGCATGATGCAAAATTAATTAGTAAAGTCTGTTGTAATTTATAAATATGCAATTATGGCTGAACAAATAAGAAGTTGAGACTTTTTGCAAGGTTCCCAGTGGGTTGTTATTTGCACCATTCCAGTGCATCCAGGAGAAAGAGCTGCTGATTTGTCCTCTGATGTAAAAATGCAATTTGCCCAATTCTACTGGGAATTGCAAATGCATTAAAACATATTTCTGGAGTTTGTTCAAATTAATTATTATGGAAACAAATGAATGGTTGGAATAACTGTTATGAAAAACAAAGGCACCAAAATACCTCAATTGCTTCCAAAGACCAAGTATGCTTTATCCAAACAAGCAGAAGCAGGGTGCAAGCTTCGTGTTGTTTTAATACCTAAGGTATTGAATTCAAAGAGATGAAAGATCAGAGAAAGTAAATAGGACCTCTTGGTCCATGTCACAGTCTGAGCCTCATTGGAAGTTAGTACTTCCCTATTTCACAGGATGTCTTTGATTCTCTGATCTATCAGCCTGACTTTGGGAGGACTAAAGATCACAATTCTCTCCATGACTCTGAATTGACCTTAATTCAGCCTGCTTGTCTTCACCAGTCTGCATGTCGTTGACCATTAATTTGTGATACAGGTATTTTATTGTTTTTATCAATGAAAATTTGTTATCCCAAACATATTTCTGCTCTTATCCAGGTCTATTTTTTCTCTACCTAAGGACAACAAACTGTCACAGGACTCAAAAAGAAAAGTTGTTTCTGATGTAGAAGTAATGTAAGTTATTACTTTGCCCTTGTGGTTGGTTTGCATCCACACAATGTTCCTCTATACAAAAATAGTGTGAACTATAGGTCTTAACCAGGGTAAGAGTCTTAAAAGGAAATTAATACAACTATTGCTTTATAACAATGAAGAGAAAGAATATGATTTGTTGTTTATAAACATTGCATGAGCTGGTTCAGATCAGATGCAGAAACAACCACTAAACCACAGATGAATGCAGAGTAAATTTCATTTCCCTGTCAATGGAAATGGGGACACAGGTACCACAGAGTCCACAGTCCATTGCCAATATTTCATTGTCTTGCCACAAACACTTAAAGCTTCAGAACTTGAAACAGATGAGAGGTTTGCCTGATGTTACGATTTTTGTTAATCCTGTGCTGGTGTGCAAACCCCACATAGTATGTGTATAATCTGGAAAATTTATTTTATTTAAGTCTGTGTCTTAAATATACTGTGAAACAGATTCCTTCCTAGTGATCAGTGGCCCTGCAGCAAAAATAGGTGAATTAAAAGCACCACACGGCAAAAGTTTTACCGTCTTAAAGTTCAGAGAAATGGCAAACAGAAGTGAAGTAGGTTGAAAAATTAATTTGCTTGGGTAAAATCAATAGTCTTTATTCCCCTTCATGTGACCAGGAGATGCACAGTTTAACTCCTAGATCTCAGTGAAACCTTGTTTAGGATCACTGTATAGATTTTGACAAGTCAGTGTTCCCCAAGGCCCCCAGTGCTATAGGATCTGGTGAATAAGCATAATGGTGACAAAGACAAGAAACTTTATTGCTCTGTCAGTACTGGGACATTTTTCCCAAGAATACTCTCAAATCATGTTTGCTCATTCTGCTCATTGTCCCAAACTCATTTCTAAAGGGAGTTACACAGTTCCTACATTTAGAAAGCTGTACAATAATAAAGGTTTGGAAGTACAAATTACTAACTCACAATTCTTTTTGCATTGCTTGCCTTCATTTAATATAACACTAAATACTAAGAATGTTCAGTTGCTCCGTTATGATAGAGAATTGAAGCCCTTTGCATTTTACCTCTGTGTGTGCCCATAATGACAAGGACATCTTGCCCTCTTTTCATTCCTCTCTTCTGGCAGATTTTTCTGTAAAGATTGTTCTCTTAGAGGGGAAACCATGGGCTTGGAACTTTTCAGTTTGATGAAAGAATTGAGTTGTTGGTTTCTATATCCTTAGGGAACACTGTAATCATAATCATATAAGTTTTATCCTAGATGAAGAATAGGACTGCTTTCTGCTTTAAAAAAAATGGCCAGGGGCTTTATGTGTGTAGTCCCTGCAGTGGTAAGCATGCAGGAAGAGAGAAAAGCTGTTTGTCACTTGCATGGAACCAGAGTATATGAGCTTAGTATAGATCTAAATCAACACTTCTGCTTCCTGGCTCACCATCGTTTCAAATATTCAATTCCCTGCACAATTTGAGCTTCATTGTGCCATCCTGCATTTGGAAATTGCTCCTTTATATCCAGGGGTATGCCCTATTGCCTTTGCAACAGAATCCTTTACTGTTCCTAATTTTCCTGTATTGAAGAAGGTAACTGAGTAGGCCTTAAGAGTGAATTTTCTTTTGGGATTTTGTGTATGCATATCCAACTCAGCTTCCTAGGCAGGGTTACAATCCATCTTCAAGCCTTGCTCAGATTTGCAGAAGCAAATGGCCGTGGTGGGATGGAATAAATGCCAGGTTATTCAGTAAAGAGAAGACATGGCATCAAGGAACAACATAAAATATCAAAAAACAATAAAGGAAAAAGAGCAAGGCAAAGAAATAGGCAGTACAGAATTAAAGTATGTAGCCATTTTTTGTCCCTGGAAACAAAAAGTGGGGCAAAGCAAGTTAAAAGCAGTGTTGAAGATGGGTGAATACAATTTGGGCAGTAGTCTAATATTGGAAAGAGAATTATGAGTTGTGCATTCCTACATTTCACACCAAGCCTTTACTCAATAATTCGACTCACAGGTTTAATTGCTGTGACAAATGAATAGAGTAAGAGCAGACAAATTTTGTTGGGTAATGCAGTCATCCAGCAAAACCCTGGTCAGCAGAGATATGTAGGTCAGCCATTATGGACCAGTGAGCAGAGGGAGTCTCTCATGGGAAAGCCTACATGGAAATCTCACAGTGTAATCTCTGCCTAATAAAATAACAGCTTGAAAGTGTGTCTGGCTTCAACATCCTTCTTAATAACCTTTAGCAGAAGAGGAAGGCATTAAATAAAGTGGCAATTAACAAGACTGACAGAGCAGGAGAGTGGGATTCATTTACAGATTTTTCAGTTTGCCTGATTATTTGGTTCCTCTTTAGCTGCAGTTCTACTATTTTTAAAGACAGCATCAAAATCGAATGCACCAGGAAAGTGAGATGTTAAAGTTAGAAAAAAAGAGTAGAGTTAGATAAAACTAGTATCTGAAATAAAGGATGTGGTTACAGTCTGCTTTCACTATCACCTTTGCCATAGTCTTCCAGATATGGATGTGAGCACTCAAAGGGACTGATAAAGCAAAGAACACCTGAAGAACACAGAGGTTTCATAGTTTCATAGTTTCATAATCAAGGTTGGAAGGGACCTTTCAAATCATCAAGTCCAACCATCAGCCCAGATCTGACAAGCCTCATACCTGGACGGGGACTTGAACCCCTGAGGAATGGTCTTAGCAGCATTAAAATCCTCCTTCAACCCAGTGCAACATGATAGAAGTGGTACTTTCATATGAGGTTGAATTTATGTAGAGGGAGTTACAGTTAAAAAACAAACTCCATGTCCTCCTAATATTTACTTGCCTGAAAAATACCAATGATAGTTCCTGCTCAAAACCAGAAAGGACTGTAGCCATTTTGTCACTGAGATTGATCATGTTACACACTCCTATCAGCACAACTGATAGAGATAGCATTGAACCAACTTTCTATGTACAACTGATTAAACTCCTCTGATGGAAACAGTACTTTCTCCCAGTTTCAAGTAGGTTCTGCTCCTTCAGAACATTCTGCTGGAAGAACACAGCTAGGCATGAAGTGTCCCTTCTGTTACTGAAGCCAGCTAAGCACATTGTAACTGATAAACTTTGTAAATAAATACAATATCAATTATAAATGGATATTGTAAATAAATACTAATTACTTTGTAAATAAATACTAATATCCATTATAACAGTGAATCCTACAAGAATGCCACTGCCTCTTGGAGATCTTGAACTTACTTTATCTGTTTTTATCACTGATGAGAAATGCCACTGCCAAAAAACTACAGCACATACTTAGAAAGACTACCTGGCATCTTCTTAGCTGCATGGTCAGGACTTTCTACTGCTCACATGCTGCAATCACATCAGATCATATCCCCAAAATATTTTATAGGAAATTCTAAACATTCAGATACCAGTATGCAATACCCACTGGTTGAAATTAGGGCATCTTACTTTATAATTCTGTAATATTTTTCCCTTAAATCCATACTCACTAAAGCAAGGGTGATCATTACAGCAGATAGGATCAAGAAACAGCAGCTCCATTCTCTGCACATTCATATACAGATACCTCTGTGGGTAACTTAATGAATACTTTACATTAGTCTTGAGGGATCAGAATACTGAGCTTTGCTTGATGAAACTTATCTAGGTCAAATTCACCTTTTCTAGCAAGTTACTAGGTTTATGGATTTGCCCCTGGTGTTATCTGTGTTGTTTTGTTTTTTTCTTTTTTCCTTTGATCTTGTGACTTACATACTTACCCACTTAGTGCTTTTGCTTTTCCCTCCCTTCCCATTTCCTCTCGCTCCCAATGGCATGGTAAAACTCATCCAGCAAAAACAAACAGGTGTTCATTTTATGCTCTTATTTCAAATTTTCTTTCAGTCAGGGACCCTGCTGTCAGTACTTTGGCCGTTATTAGTTAGGGAAGACATTGCAGAGACAAAAGAGCTAAAATAATCAGAAGGAGCTTGCGCTAATTATAAAGGAGGGGGAATAAATTGCTGCTTCTCCAGAATGTAAGAGATAAGGTCTTAAGTATGAATTACAGCCAAAATAAAGGACATCTAGTGGATTATCTTCATGGAGGTGCCTAAATATCTTGTAGTGGCAAAGTCTGTGTTTTCTAGATGCACACAGCTTAGAATTGAGCTGAGTTTCTTTAGGCATAAGTACCAGGGAGTACATCTGATTTGTACAAAGCAGTGCATGTGATCTGTTGCTAACAGGAGGATACTCTCTTGCCGCTTAAATTATCTCAACCACATTTTATGACTATGTGATCATAGATGATAGAGGAAGACAGAATACACCCCGTTGGATTTAGGACAAAGAATCTATATATTAAAAGCAACTTTCTTTACCAAATGGACTTGGTAGGTAGGCTGCTGTTATTTACTGCCTTTCAGCAAGTGCTTCATTGGCACAAAACCATCTTCTTCCCTTTATATATTTATGTTACAAAACTGAGCTCTGATGATTTCATGGCCCGTGAGGTTTGCAGTTAGCACAGCAATGAAACACAAGAAGAGCCAAAAATAAACCTGAGTCTGAGGCACAAGAGGCAGATAAGTGTTCTGTCTCAAAATCTGACAGACACAGACCCATCATCTTTTGCAAATGAGAGCACTAATCAGTAGTCTTGAGTCTGAGCTGAATCCCCAAGTTACATCAGGTAAACTGTAATTTACATTTGGAGGATGCTGCACAATTGAAGTTGGATTGAAAGTGGTACTGGGAAATCTTGTACATGACAAGTTTATTTTAATAAAATCTGCACTGAAAGTATACTCCCTGAATGAAATTAATGATGTTTCATTGTATGGCTAATTCATTTATTTTTCTTTCCTTGTAATGTTTTCTCCTTGGGGCTAAGAGCTGCATCTTTTAGTTATACTCAACTAGAAAGAACCAGGTCATATTACCTAACCCATCTGTGTAATGGAGAAATACTTGGTACTCTCTGCAACATCATGGAATCAGAGTTTATATCATTATACCACATGTTGATTTCATGTTCAGGGAACAATATTTTACAATATTGTTTTCACAGAATTGGACTCATAAAATTTGGAAAGCTCAATGTGAAAAGAAGACTCATGCTTGGAAAAGAAATGTGACATACATGCCCAAAGTTATTGGGTGACCTTGAAAGGACATTGAGATTAATCTCTTCTTTCTCCATGCATGTCAATCAGAGCTTACTTATGGGAAAACAGAACATAACCAGATTCATTTTTCAATGTAGTACCACAGAGAGACAAATATATCACAATCAGTGTTCACATGATCAAATCACTGATTTATCAATGTCTACATTTTCTACACAGGTCATTGGAGTTTTGCTTTGTTTTAGTTGTGTTTATTTTCCTAGAATAGTAGCAAACTACAAGGCCTTCTGGTTGTCTCACAGTCCTTGAAGTTTTACTTACCCTAGTAAGTTTGTCAAGTATCACAAAATCACAGAATGTCAGGGATTGGAAGGGACCTTGAGAAATCATTTAGCCAAACCCCCTGCTGGAGAAGGAACACCCAGACCAGGTCACACAGGAAGGCATCCAGGCAGGGTTTGAATGTCTCCAGAGAAGGAGACCCGACAACCTCCCTGGTCAGCCTGTTCCACTTTTCTGTCATGCTCACCATGAAAAAGTCTGTTCTTATATTTATGTAGAACTTCCTATGTTCTAGCTTGCCCCCATTGCTCCGCGTCCTATCATAGCGTGTTACTGAGAAGTGCCTGAGTCCATCCACCTGACACTTACCCTTTACTTATTTCTAAACATTAATGACATCACCCCTCAGTCTCCTCCAAACTAGAGAGGTCAAGCTCTCTCAGCCTCTCCCCATAAGAGACATACACCAATCCCTTAATCATCTCTGTGGCTCTGCTCTGGACTCTCTCAAGCAGTTCCTTGTGCTTCTTGAACTGAGGGCCCCAGAACTGGATGCAATATACCAGATGTGGTCTCACCAGGGCAGAGTAGAGCTGGAGGATTGCTATTTATTTTTACAGAGTTCTGAGAAACAGAATTTAATTAGGTGACTATAAATATGGAGCTACTGATGTTTTCAGGTAGAAGGTCTTTCAGGCTTACAAAGCTGCATTTTTCTCAGGCAACTCTACCCCCTTCTTTCTTCAGTCCTAACTTCTGTTTTCATTGTCCCTAGCCAACTCACAGGTCTCAGTCAAAGCAGAACTGCTGTAGCAGCAACACTTGAAAGAGGCTTACAGAGAATATCTTAGTCTGGTGATTAGAGTATCTGTATAGAAATTATTCTCTTAAATCTACTAAGAAAAAGATGAGAGAAGGAGGAGAGTGGAACAGTAGATTCTGGTAAATATAATTAAATAGTGAGTGACTGCCTTGTGTGTCTTTATACAGAGGAGATACAAAAGCTAAACTAGCAGGTACATCCCATGATGCCTGACTATGGTGCAGGCTGATAGGTTGCTTGGGATAATATCTAGGTCCTCAAAACATTTAGGACCTACCTGTTCCTCCAACATGCCAGACCAGAGGTGATTCCAAATATGCCTGGTAGTGATGTGCTTTTAGGCTATTTTGGAGAAATCTGGATGGTGAGAAGTTTTCCAGAAGTAACCATGTACAGGTCTTTGAGAATCTAAATGACTAATTTAGGAGCATCTAAGTGGATTTAGCAGCCTAAACTTTAAAAACCAAGTCTCAGCAGCCTCTGGACAACTAAGGAACAGTATACTAGATATTAAAGGATAAGTTTCCTATTCTCCAGCCCAATCTCCTAACCAGGAACATTAGCATGTGCTAGCTGAGGAGCTTGTCAGGCATAATTAGCTGTTCAATTCGGTGCTGTCTCTTTTATCTTCCTGTTTGCTGGTTTATGTGAGGTTTGATTTACAAAGGTGACGCACACTTATTGTGTGGGCTACATTATTTGCAAGTTATTTCATATGGAAGCAGAAACACAGATGGGGGAAATCATCTGTCTCCAATACAAATATCAGTGATCTTTATCATGTTTATGGGGATGATGAGTTCCTATTAAGTGTAGGATAGAAGCCTCCCCCCCAAAAATTGCAGCAAACTCCCTTTTTCTGCTCCTTAGTTCAAGTTTTTTCAGGAATTACTCTTTATCAGCATGGTCCCTGGGGAAACCTATGTGCAGACATACAATTCTGAATACAAAAGAAAAAAAAAAGAAGTTTTGTTCTCAACATACACACACTTATTTATCTGATGGATGAATGCTGTTTATTTCATAATATGGGTCCAGGCATGAAGCACTTAAGACTAGGGAAGGAGGGGAAATATTCTGTTGACACAAATTCCTGCAGGTGTGGAAACCAAGGTAGCTGTAAATTCCCATTGAAGTTGGTACCTAATGGGGTGGTATTTTTTCAATAATTCTTGTGCACTTGTCACAGAGATTTGGCAAAATGGTCCCTACATTGCATTAAATGTCATCAATACAATAATTTATGGTGCATCTCTGTCTTGCAATCTAGTGCACGGTACTAAATTTGGGAACAGCACTTTTTTGTCAGTTTGGAAGTGTAATCAGTGGTAACGTATCAACAATATCCCTTTCTCTTCTGCTTCCCCTCCCCAGAATGACTAATGCTTCTAGGAACGGAGGGAAAGGACAAAACAATAAGTCAGACCATGGAAAGGAAAAGGTACAGATGAATTTGCACTAGGAGATTTAGAAGAAATTCTTTATGGTGAGGATGGTGAGACACTGGAACAGGTTGCCCAGAGAGGTTGTGGATGCCCCCTCTCTGGAGATGTTTAAGGCCAGGCTGGACAAGGCACTGAGCAACCTGATCTAGTGGAAGGTGTCCCTGCCTATGGCAGGAGGGTTGGCACTAGGTTATCTTTAAGCTTCCTTCCAACCCTAAACCATTCTATGATTCTATGAATTAAGGGGGTGGTAATGCACTCTGGAGCTTCTCTTTCAGAGGGTGTGTTCCTTTGGAAGATAACTCATATTGACAATGTGGTTATCATTTCATCTACATTCTGAATTGTTTCAAAGAGCATTTTCTCATTTAAGAAGAGGGCTATCTGCAATCAATATAATCTGGGAAAGTGTAGGAGTAAAAGCTTAAGGGCTGAAGGACTTCAGATATTTTTATCCTCCTTTTTAACTCTGTATTTGTCAGTGTCTTGGCAGAAAGACTCTTCTAAATCCAGGCACATCCTACTTAGTAAAAGATAAACAACAGAAATGATACTCCATGAATAACTGTCTCCTAAGTAAAAAAATGAATTTCCTAAAATTTCTCTTCCCTAAATAGAAGCAAATCTTCATGAATTACATGGATAAAGAGAAGCATTTTGGTAAAATATAAGCTCTTGGGGTTTAATTTATTTTTTTTTTAGAAAAGAAAGAGGTAAGGGAGAAAATTCTTCTCCTGACTATTAAATAATGAAAGTAGGCCAAGTCCCTGTTTGGATTCCAAGTTCTCAAAAAAATTCATAATTTTCCTTCTTTCGTTACCCTAGTTTCTGCTTTTTGAGTTTGTGGGGGTTTGTTGATTTTTTCTTTTTTCTTTTTTTTTTTTTTCTGTTAGGGAAGTGAAATTAAAACCAAGCTTCTAAATTGCTTTTGGGATTCCTACAAATTCCACATTAGGGTCTCCCAGTCTGTGGCTCAGCTGCCACAAAATGATCACTGCATATCCACATTCTCAGGTTAAATGACAAATTTATCATGATAAATACTTGTAGGCATTTGATAACAAAGGCAGAGATTTAGTATTACTTGAACAAGAGTAATAAAACCTTATTTTTCACTGCAAGATGTTGTGTAACTAGAATTGTCCCAAATGTAGGAAGTCAGTGGTAATAAATTTATGGTTATTTTCTGCAAAGACTCAGGTGATTGAACAAGGGGCCAAACAGGTAGAATCTGACTTTCTATCCTTGGTGACAACTTGCTTTTATTAGGGAACAGGGGTGGGGTTCATCTCATTCAGCTTTAGAGATCTTCAGTGAAGATGCCTCCAGCTGTGCTAGTCATCTTAGGTTTCTTTGTTGTCAGCTGAGAGAATAAGCATGAAGGGATTGGTACAATTCCCATGACCTACTTTAGAAGTCTGAGTTCAAACCCTGCAAGGGATTTCTATCTCTTCTTAAGCTAGAAAGTGGTCCTAGATGGAAATAACAAAATTCTGAATAGATTTTGATATGAACTCCACTGTAGGTGACATAAGGAAGTGATATAGTAGGATATGAAAACAGGTATTGTGAGGTACCATTTGTAAGACACTTCTTAGGAAATAAATTTCTATTAAATTTATTGAGAGCCTGGTCAAAAATAAAGTTTTAAAATCGGGGTAGGAGAAAGATACTGTTACTGAAAACTGAAATTTAAAACACTGAAAAAAAGTCTCACAAAACATTTTCATTACAGCATTGAGAAACTTATTGCCACGGAGGAATAAATAAACTTCAGCTAATATATCCTTTAATTTTCTAGTCTTGAGTTACCCCTCCCTAGGGAAAAAATAGGTAAGTTCAAAGTGAGCCTCTTCCAAACCTAAAACATTTTCTTTCTACTTTCAGGGGGATCTCATGCAAAGTTATCAGTTTTCAATGTTTTGCACAGAAAATTAAAAAATACTAATTTTCATCTTTCTGATTATGTCTCTGGGATACCATGACAATATTAAATCATCTTTATAGAATCAGTTGAGTTTAGCAACTAAAGATATCCACCATGTTGTGTGTCAGTATCACTTATTTCAATGGGGCGCAGGGTTCTCCCACCAGTAGCATGAACTGTAGGACTTATGTCATAATTTATAATGAAAATTGGTCTAAAAAAACCCCATCTCCACAGTACATATAGTCATGCAGTGTTCCCTCTCATTATTAGTGGTGTTGAATTAAATCCCATCCTGGCTCAAATCCTCCAGCTTCCCCTTCCAGGCAGTAGCCTTGTCTGTGTACTCAGTGGTGGTGCTCAAGGACTCCAAACTCTCCATTTTTGACAACTCTTTGGCTTCAAAGCAATATATTGTACTTGTTGACTGCACTTGCTTACATTTCTCCTATCACAATTGTCTCTCCCACATTCAGACAGATGTAGGATAAAGCATTTGCTGTTTAACAGCCCCACCATGGCTCTGTCTCTATGAAATAACATGAAGCAGTTCTTAATCAAAAAATGGGGTCACATTCAGCTCTCATGATGGAAGACCTGTCTCTTTTCATGTGAGTAGGTCTTACACTCAACCAGTTTATTGCATGGAGCCACATGTCTAGAGTTTAACAGGGCTAATACTACAAAACCTGTAAGTTTTCTTACAGTATAACGCCCTAAGAGGAATTGAAGTCTGAAGATCCAAGTTTCAGTAGGTATTTGTTAATAAGACATTCTTTGCTGGGAGGTAAATGAATGAGTTTTGTTGTCTATATAATTATTAATGCCCTGTAATTGTTTCAATTTTCATTATTTATCACGCACTATTAAATAATGATCTTTTGTGCCACAAACAAATGGATTATAGGATACAAATGGAGTTCAGATCTTTGTTGTATCTAAAAGCACATAATGATGATTTTCAATATATTCCCTGATCCATAACACTATGTGTACATTATTTCCCAAAAGAAATTGTAAAGTACAATAATGTTTGATGAAAGTGTAAAATGAGCAAGATCATTACTCTAAGAGCTGCTGGAGTAGAAGGGAAGGATGAGGAATGCCATGTAGTCAGTGACCAGCAAGACCTGAGTAGAGAGGTTTGCAAAGCTTAATGAATTGGAATTTTACTCCTTTGCCATGGCCTGGAAATTGAACATCAATGTTTTACTAGAGCCACTTTTCACAGAAATAGCTGCTGATTTCCCACATAACCCTTCCTGCAAAAACATTAACAAAGACTTGACAAGCAGGTGATGACACATGACTTTTTGACAATACATATTATTCTCATATCTGATCTTCAGCTCTCTAGGGACAAACTCTTATGCTATCCCCATTAGTTCATTGTATTATCTAACAGATTACCTGTCCAGTGTCCAAGTCAATCCTATCTTGACTCCTGGGGCCAGTCTTTTTTCAACTGTGTCTAGTGATAGGACAGGAGGTAACAGGCACAAATTTGACCATAGGAAGTTATATCTTAACATGAAGAGGAACTTGTTTTGGTGTGGCAAAGCACTGAAACAGGCTGCCCTAAGAGATGGTGGAGTCTCTGTCTCTAAAAACATTCAAAACCTGCCTGAATATGTTCCTGTGCAACCTGCTGTAGGTGGTGTTGCTCTGGCAGAAGGTTGAAGTAGATGATCTCCAGAGTTTCCTTCCCACTTCTATCATTCTGTGAAAACATGAAACATGCTGCTCAGTCAAAATAATGTTCCTCTCTACATTTGTGCTGATTTTGGCTGAGATAGAGTTGATTTTCTTCCTAGTAGCTGGTATAGAACTGTATTTTTGATTTAGAATTAGAATAATTATGTATCTAAGTTTGATCTTTTTAGATGTACTTGAAAAAGAGTAGTTTGAAAACTTCTTTCTTAGGTTCACTCTGGCAGCTCTACCTCAACATAAGACCACCAGAGAAAGGTGAGCTGGAACTGTAACAGCCCAGGCATGTGACATAAAAGGAGTGCTCGGCATGTACTGCCACTGTCTGAAGAAGTTGCATGTCCACAAACATGCAGAAATCCAGCTCTCTGTAATATTCAGACCCACATACAGCCTACAGAAACAAGGCCAAAAATTACACAGAAACCCTTTTACTCAGATTTGTGGTTCCCTCCTGCTTTTCAGGAGCCCTCAGGTTTTTTACAGCAATGTAAAATGATGTTCCATGTTTTTTTTTACTTCAGTATCATAGGTGATGCAAGAACTGCACAATCTCATTTACTATGTTCTATAAAAATTGATGAAAGTTAGCATTTTTTTCTATTTAAAGTGAAGGTTCAAGCCACTTCTTCCAAATCTCTGACCACTGTTATTCACTCAACAACAGACCCTTACCTCTGTAACTGTGGGCATTAACCAATCCATTGTCTTAGCTGACAGAAAAGATGTGCCAAACAGAAGTAGTTATTTTCAAAAGTAAAATCTCAGAGGGGTGCTATTACACAAGCAAATCTGATATAGACATACAAGCTGGCACCAATTCTGTCCTAGCATAAATCATCCTAGTGTCATTATGAATCTGGAGCAGGTTTTAGACCCACAGAGGATCTGACCTCTTGCTCTGGCAGTGGACAACAAGGTAAACCAGTGGCAGTAATTGCATCCTGAGCTGTGCATGAGCTGGGCTAAAGCACGTTCCCCTGATCTGCTCGTGGGAGCTGAGGCACATGGTTCACAGAAAAAGATGGAAAGACAGCATAAGTAATACACCCTGTGAAGGAGCTGCCAAGGTCACTGAACCAGTGGTATTTTTGTGTCATTACAGCAAATGAAATTTTGTGGGAGAGACAAATTTCCACAAGGAAGGAAACAGACAGAGCGAGCGTTTTGCAAATGACTCTGGGAAAAAGCAGTGCAGAAATATTGTTCCCATTATGAGTCCTAGCACATGAGATAATTGTGTTTGAGGTTGGTAATTACCATATTTGCATGTTTAGGTTGTATCTGTTCCTTCTGTGTTATTAAGTGACTGTGGCATTATTTCATCAGAATGGCATGCTGTCATCACAGGGGCTGAAATATCTTCTGGGTATCAAAGCACACAGCTGTAAAAAAAAAAAAAAAGCACCATTGCATAGACCCTTATTTTCATTCTCTGTCAAACTTTCAAAAAAGCAAACTCATTCCCAGAAAAGAGAGGCAAAGCTAAGGGAGATAAGTCAGGGAGAGGTGGCTTTGGAAGTTTAAGGCTCTGTAATTTATAGCACCTGTTCTAAGCAGCTCTGCCAATACTCCCACACACAGTGAGGTGCAGGATTAATAATCACTGTATTTTGTTCTCTGCACTTGCAAACCTTTAGTCTGAGTAGTTCAAAGTGCTTTACAGACATTAATTAATCAGACTTTAAAAGCCACATTCAGGGCACTTAATTCACTGTTGCATATGCCACACTTAGATTTATCTGCAAACCTTACAAAAGTCTTGAAAAGTAGATAGTTTTGTACAAACCTGAAGATATACCCCCATCATTTTCTTAAACCATTTATAAGTTGCCTACTGAGACATTTCTTGGAATCTCCTGGGAAATCAAAGTCAAATATATAAAAATATGTCCTCCTTAGAGAGAGGTCAAGAAGAAGTTTGAGAAAACAAGTGGAAACTAACAGGAAAGCTTTGTAACAAATGAGATAATCCATTCACAGAGAAACTATCCATCTCTCACTTGACGTCTTTTCTAACAAACACCTTCATTCCATTCAGGAAAAGAAGCTGACTGACATGTTTGCACTTAGACATGGACCCAAGTGACAAAACCAAGGTCAAAATTCGAACACATCATTTTCTCAGATCCTGACATTATCTGTTCCATCATCCAATCAAGTCAGTTACTCAATGTGGTAATTAAGCAAATGACCAGTTGGTAACTTCTAAAAATTACCTGATTTCAGTTGTTCCTTCCCTTTCAACTGCATTTACAGAGGTCTAAAAGTGAGAATTTAGCACAGAGGTAATGAAAATTATAAACCTTTTAGGGAAATCAAAATTATTGTTCTTCCTGTCTTGCAAACAGTGATACATCCAAATGATTTATTTCACTGAAACTTAAGCTCCCATGCATACACACTATGATTCCGTGACCAAGTGACCTTGCATTTTTTTCCTCTTTCACTGAGAAATGATAAGTGAAATACATAGTAGAAGATGAAGACTACCATTATTAAAGCTGAAGAAGAGACAAAGTTCAAAGGAAAGTGAAGAGTCCTTCAAATGATATCGAGAACTTAAAATGAAAGGTATAGAAAGACACAGTGAAACAAAAAAGATAAAAGTTTCAGTAAGAAGTGTAAAAACAATCCAGAGTGACTAGAAAATGGACATAACACTTTCTCCTTGTTTTAGCTTAATCAGTTGGTGCTTTCATATTCAATGCAAGATTCAGAAATGACCAGTGGGAAAACTAGAACTTGAAGATGAGTGTGAAAGCAGAAAATACAATTCTAATATATAATTTTGTACAGTGTTACATGATGTGTTTTTAAATGTAAGGAAAAGCATTTTAGGAGAGTACATTTAATGACAGAGTGGGAAGAGGTTGTTAGTGATTTATTGATATTCTCTTCTGATCATCACACAGAATTTAAGAGTCTGTCCAGACCATCTTAACTACTGTTATTCTCTGAATCTTAAATGTGACTTGCAGTTACTCCTGCTTAATCCATGGACCTGCAACAGACTTCATCTCACAGTTGAGGCTATGGGTAGAGACCTAAACTCTTTACACTTCAGGTGAACCAAAGATTAATTGGAGAGTAACTTCTGTCCACAGGTTGTAAGTATTTGATCTCATTTGAAAGTAGCTTACTGTGATAAAAATCCAAAGCAAAATGAAAGCTATTATCAGCAATCATCACTGTTATCACAATTGTTCCTCTTTGTAATTTTTCAACAAATTTATTAAATCTTCTTTGAGTTATTTTTTGTTAGCTTTTACAATATTGTCTGGCTTATCCTCCATCAACTCAGTTATTGAATTCTATAATTGGAATCTGGACACAGCCATTGAGAAATCAATTAATGTTGCTTAAAAACTCTTTTCCAAGCTGAACTAAGTCAAGAGAGTTTATATTTGATACTGCTTATGTCGTGCCTTATGAAATGTCTCAAACTGCTGTATGAAGAGCCATGCTTACATGAGAATAATGTTAACTTCAAGACATCAAATAAATATCACAGATGATAAGAATTACTCTTGTAAGGATACATTTGGGTTTCCTCCTTGCACAAAATATTCAATGCTACAGCAGAGTCTTTTGGTGTAACAGTCAAGAGGATTATAGTATAAAGGAAAAGTTAGGTTTGGAAGGGACATGAAAGATCATCTACTTCCAGCCCCCCTGCCATGGGCAGGAATACCTCGTACTGGACTAGGTTGCTCAAAGCCCCATCCAGCATTGCTTTGAACATTTCCAGAAACTAGTGATAAGAAAACATCCTATGTGATAAGAAAAATTCCCTGGGCAGCCCAGCCCATTGCATCCTCTCACCATCCTCACTGCAGGTTTAGTATGTCACCTGTCATCCATAAAACTTTTTGTCTAGCAGTCCACTTTTGCCTTTGGTTGCCAGAATTTTATCTCAGCATATGCATTGCATCCATTTTATTCTGCCCTGGAGGCACAGGGACATCTGTCACAGCAACCAAGGCAGTTCAAAGTAGATGTTTACAAGGTACATGATTCTGGGTGTCAGGAGCAGTCTGATGACAATGGCTCCCAAGCCAGGCTGAGAGGGAGGCTCCCTTATCATAGAGATGCTTCTTCAATCTTGTTTTTAGACATAAAATTGAGATGCTAACAGTTGCCTTCATGTCTTATTATGGTTCATGTGATAAGAAAACTAGTTCTTTGACTGCATCTCTCTATCTTCCCTCCATTTTGGAGCTGTGACATAAATACCTTGAACTGACATATTTAGAAGCTAACTGGACCAAAACACAGCAGTTTTGTAGTGTGTAGAGTATGTTTGTATTTTATTCATGGTTCCACAGCAGGTCATCCAGAAGTTTCAATCTCCACACCATATTTGTCTTTTTAATCTGAACTGTTGGCTTTTTTTGCTGCAGTTTCCCCAGTAAGTATTTATTTTTCACAGCTCTAAGAAAATATTCTCCTGAATGTTTTTCAGTAAAAAGTATTCCTTTGAGAATACTTATGGGGTCTTCCTCTGCTGATAGGTCAATAGGCAGCATGTCTCTAAAGGAGACATAAAGACTGCAGTTAGTAACGGGTCACTTTCTTTATTGCTTTGTGCCATCTGTTAAAGAAAGAAATATGACTTGCAGACATTGCTCCTTACATCCTGATTGTGTTAGAGGACTGAACTCTGTGCAGTGAAGAATACTTTGGAAGATTTGCCCAATGTGGTCTTAAATATGTTTTTAACTACAAAATCTTATAGTGAAGTTAATGTGACATCTCCTCAGTGAGCCCTCAGAGCATTTCCAAAAATATGGAGAAATGCATTTATTTAATCACACAAGGATAACGTATTTAATCACTCAGGAATTTTTAACAAATTTCTAATTTGTTTAGAGCCTTACTAACTTCACCACATTTTACTTAAAAAAACCCTATTTTCAGTAAATTTATCTCTTATAAAGGGAACAGAAAACACAATATGGCCATTTCTTGAAGAGACTTAATGAAGCAAATCTTTTTTTGAAATTCCTGCACTTTCTTAATCTTTAATTAGGCACTCTCTACTTTAAATTTATGAGCTACTTTTGGAAAGAACTGCTCAGTCGTTTCAGGAAATTCAAGAGATGTCTATGTTTTATTCTAGTGTGCAGTATTTGCCTGGATCAGTAACCTTCCAACACTTTAATTGTACTCTCCAGGCTCTGCTGGTGCAACTTATAAATAGTTTAAAAATGGTAATGTACTGTAACTAATCTGCAGAAGTACAAGTCAACATGATTCATACTTCCATTAAATTTTCTCAGCTTGGTAAATTTTCCTATTTTCCACTTTCTGTAGAAAGAAATCCTGTCTGTGAGACTACGAATGGGGCTATTCAGGGCCACCTTCAGTGGAACACATTGAGATTTTTCATAATCACAAATTATACAAGAAGACTTATTCTGGTGCTTAACCCAACACAGGAAACCCAGAATGTGAAAACGATGAAAAAAGCAGGTCTGAAGCAAAGTCATTGACTACCTTAAAAAAATCTAAGATTCAGTGGGTCAGGATATAATTCACGCTCCCTCAATGTAGGGAAATATCACAAATTAAAATCTTCTGTGAGGGAATGAACACATGTAAATCCCATATGCTAGGTCATTAAAGACAGACAGACAGACTGAGGAATTTGCTGCTGCTCATCTGTACTCTGTAATGACTTGTTTACCTGTCATTTTGTGCTATCTAATTAACAAGTAAACACAAGTTTTCCTGTTCTTGAAGAATCTTACTTTTACTGCCTTTCTTTCCTTCTGTTTTCCTTTCTGTAATACATTTTTCATAATTTATCATTCATTTACATTTCAATTAAGAACACTAGCTGTTTGTAAAAGCTACCCTGATGGGAACTATGAAATAAATTATTGAAGTTAGTATAATCTGCACTTCCCATTACCACCTCATTTACCTTAATGGCACTAAAAAGATGGTTGCCCTCAATAGAGTTCATGCTTCTAATAGGAATTCCCTCAGGAGCCTATCTCATGTGAATTATATATTTGCATATGGTACAGGTTCTGGGAGGTGATTATAGGCTGAGCTTTTGAGTGCTGTTCTTTAAGGATGAAAGTTACACAAAAATGTACCTTTCTTGAACCAAAGATGATGTTGCTTGATTCAAATACCTAATACTCATGAGAGGAGTCCCTAAGTATTGCTGATTCATTGGGTACTGCTGAACTATCTGCCAATAAATGAAGTAAAATAAAATAAAAGCATCTTTTATTATTAAATCTGTGCAGGGGACAGATTTTTCATTTTATACAAAAGACTCATTTTTACAAGAAGAAATGAGAAAACCCTCAGAACTAAATTTCCTGTGAACAAAGGAGTCTTTTTTGTAAAAACTGAAATGTGAATTATTAATTTCTGTAGCTGGCAATTGTCTAATTCTGAAATGCTTCAGGACTACGTAAATGCTACTTCTCAAAATATTTTTTAGTATAAATCAACACCTTTCAGCTAAAGCAGCTATTTTTGAATCAGTGTTTTGTCATGAAGATTTACATCAGGAGGTTGTCAAATAGCTCTCTCTATTTTCATTTTCAACAGAACAACACCCAGGCAGTAAGTAGAACTCAGAAGCAGATGCAGTGGAGCCATGTAGTAATAAATAATCCTATTCCCAAATTTTTTTTACAAGACAGGTAAAGTGGAGGAGGAAGGTGGAAAGAGAAATGCACAATGAGGTTTTTACTAACTATGCAAATTTATCAGGATAATCTAACTACAAAACTGTCCATCTTCCTTTGCTTGGAGTTTCAAGGAAAGGTTTCAAGCTATGTAGTACTCTGGCATGTGCAACATGCATTTCAAGAAACCAAAAGATCAGGATGACTCAGTTATCATAAATAGAAATAACTAGGTAAAAACTGTCCAGACTGTGTCCCGGGGTATGGATTGTGCTTGTTCACTGCTCAGATATCAGGAAAGATATGCTCTGACTTTCTTAATGTCTGCCATGAAGCCATCTATGTGGTTATCCATACTTTGAAAGAGAACAAGGCCCAGCATCCAATTTACATGAACTGACAGTGTTGAAATCATGCAGAAGGTTTTCCTGAGCCATCCCTCACTTTCATGAGGCAACTTTTGGCCTTGAGACTTTCTTATTGCTATTTTTGTCTGTGCCTTTCTGCTCATCCCCAATTGAAAATGTATTAAAGCCTTGAACTGTGGTGTTTTAATAACAAAAACATGATGTTGCACACTCCGAGTTACAACGTCACCATGTGCCAAACTGAGGATGAAAGCTTGCTGAGCTAGTTTGGGGGACTGTATGGGATGGAGGGAGATTAACATGATCTCATTTCCATCCTGCCTGGCATTCTAGCCATACCTTGGTATTAGCTGGGAAAGCTCTTGGTCACATAGTCCACAATCAAACTCAGGAATACAATGATAATAATCACTTTAGGACATCATGATTGAAAGATCAAATGTAATCAATTCCTGGCTTCATGTTATTTATGGATCTACTTCGTGCAGACATTGAAGGAGGGCAATAAAAACTACAGCAGGGTGTAGAAATGGCAATACAGTATCTCTGTTTACTTGCCTAAGATTTTTTGTCCTAAAGTAGCTCTAAAATCTTTTAACTGTTACTTCTACCAAATTTTGTGGCATTGATTCAGGGAAGAGACTTTCAGTGAAACAATAGAACCCAATCCTTGAGCAGTTTGCTGCTTTTTAAAGTTACTCCAACTGCCATCCAACCACATCTCACACATGGGATCACACTCCTGGATTCTCATTTTCCCGGTTTTCTCCTTGTAATTTCAGCTGAAGGGTTAGGATGTTGCTTTTCTAAAGTGAAGCTCTGATAGAAGCACATAAAATAATGAGCAGCATAAATAAGACTAAAAAGGCAAAAATTATTCACTATTGCTATTAAAAATTAAGGACCACTGAGGGAATTTATTAGACAATGGTATTAAAACAGAAAGATAGCATATCACGTAGTATGTAATTACATTGGGCAACTCACTGCTGCAAAATGTAATGGAGGCCAAACACAGAAACAAGCTATAAAAGAGCTGTAAAACCACCAAGGACAGTCCAGTTTTAGCTTTTAAATAAAATTATCTATACCTTCACTGAGAAGTAACCATCTTCTCAGGGATACCTGATCTGATTATGACTCAGAGGGTGTATTGAGGATTGCATTACGTTTGCTCTGGTTTTGATGCCACAAGCAGACACTAGTGACAAGGTGACAAGAAGCTTTTTGTTGTGACTACAAAAACTTTATGTAAGCTAGTGGTTCCATTAAAAGAAAAAAATTTAGTAGTAACAGATTTCCCAATAAACTTTATATGCCCAATTTCACATGGGTTTACTTTATGTTTTAATGTTTCTTCCCCTTCAGATGATAATCCATTTTTTTTAATGCTGGATTTCTGCATCTAGTATAGGTCTTCCTTTGTTTGGAGGACTATAAAGGAAAGGAACATGGAGGAAATCTCTGCATTATAGTCCCCCCTGTGAATCAAAAAAGTATTATTTAATATATAACTCAGTCCCAATGGACAGGCACCTGCTCCACACCATCCAAGGTCATTATGTAAAGTCAGAACAGTTTGAGAATTAGTTCAAGGGTGAAAGTACAGTCTTTGTCATTTACTGTAATATGAAACTCGGTTTTGCTTATGACCTTGAAACTTCATGGAATTCCATATGAAAAGCTATTTCATTTCCTTGAGTCGCTCTGGGTAAAGAGAGTTGGAAGTGAGAAAAGAAATTTGACAGATTATCTTAACTTTCTTGGTAAGAAATATAGAAGAGCAAAAAAATCCTTATAAAATAAGAAAAAGGAAAAAAGCAGAAGCCTTCAAGTCTTTTACAAAGTTCAGGAAGCCAAAAGTTAATGATCTACCAGATTTGACAACCTGTGTTTCTAGTCAACATGATCTCCTGTTTTTAAATGAAAGATGTGGCACTACACCCAATGATTATGTCTCCTTCATTCAGATGCTTTCAACTCAAGGCAGTTTTGCACTGCAAGCTTTTTCTTAATGGTGGTAAATATCATCCTATACAATGACCCTCCTTGATTCCTCACAACCAGAGTCAGCGGGAAGAAGGAAACCAGTTATGGTTGTGCCTTTTAGTTAGGGCTTCTGAAACAGAGTCTAAAGAGCTTTCTAGAACAGGGAGTTAGTTTTTACTTTTCTGAGACTCTTCCCTTCCACAATATGCATGTACTATCTTCCATCTAAGCTGGAACCAACACACCAGTCAAAACAATTCAGCAATTAATTTAGAACAAAAAGCCTGTTTACATGAATAATCATTACT
The DNA here is from genome assembly GCA_013400935.1 of Turnix velox. NCBI lineage: Eukaryota > Metazoa > Chordata > Aves > Charadriiformes > Turnicidae > Turnix > Turnix velox. The sequence goes on from VZTY01034683.1 coordinate 106,936, forward strand.
GAATATGTCTAAATATGAAAAGACTGCTCACAATAGCCACCTATTGTTAGAAGTCAATGCATTATGCATTGTTTGAATTAAATGGGGATCTCTATTGCGGCAGATTAATCTAGACGGTGTCTTGTGGATTTTATTTTCCTTAGTTCTTTTGCAACCCATCTGCCAACTACAATAGGTTGTAATTTTGTCAGGCTTTTTATGCTGAGAAGATATTAATACCAGATGTTCATTTCTTGGAGTACCCTAAGCACGAAACATTCCATAATGAAAACCAAAATTGGTGGATTAAAGGTCCTATTGAAATTCTGGGGTATATCCTATGTTTAATGCAAAAACTCATTTTTTTCATCAAGGGAGACCAAAGGTAGGCTAGGTTTTATTTCCCTCAAGGGAGAAAGGAAATGTATTCTCATCTCTAGCATTGCTCTTTCACTATGTTTTGTCAAAAATATCCTATATATAATAGAGTTCTAGGGAGGACGATGAAAATACACAAGTCAGGGGTTTTTAGCTGGGATTCTGGAGATAAGCATTGCTGTGCAGGACTCACATTCAATGAATTTTCAGCTGAAGTCAGCTCTGCATTGAACAAATAACCCATTGAGGGAAAAATAGAAATGATAATAAAAAAAAAGATGAAAATGCCCTGTTCTTATAAAGAGAGACAGCTTTATCAGGGAGGAAGGTAGGCAAAAGACTGGATCTTCAGTTGCTGTAAATTGGTGCAGCTGCATTATTAATTCCAGAGAGATCTCTTTTCATAGCTTATCTCCCTCCATTACTTTTGTTGAAAGCCATTGTTAAGCTTCTGCATTCCAGCTTTGAGGAGTATAGTTTGGTTTGTTAACTTCCAATGAACAGTCCCTATCCACACTATTTATGATGGTGTAGATATTCACAACAAATTTCTAAAGGCCAAGAGCAGAGAAGGAACTAATAATTGCAGGCCAGAAATTTCCCCTGGTTTGTGACTTGTGCCAGTAAGTCTTTTTTTTGTTTGTTTGTTTAATATTTCCCTTTCAAATTTAAAATAACCCATGCATTGCAGCTTTCCACTTCAAACTGTTCCACATACACATCTCTACTCCATGTCTCAAGAAGTTAAAGATGTCCCTGCTCCCTGCAAGGGGGTTGGACTAGATGACCTTTGAAGATCTCTTCCAACTCCACATGTTCTATGACTGCATTCTGTGAATAGAGGACAGAGCAAGAAGCAAGGAAGATTTGAGGGAGGCAAGGGAAAGGGTTGTGTTTGCTTTTCTTACTTGATGTCCTATTGGGTGGCAAGGTGAGGGAGTCACAGAGCATCCAGGCAATTTTCCTGGCAGGGTTGTCTCAAACATACCAGTTTTCATGTTGTTTTCTAACCATGTGCTGTTAAGCAATCGATTTATGTTTTGTATAAACAAGAAAAGGGACAATTAAATGCTATGAAGTCTGTAATACACTGCAAAGATAAAACGGGGTTATTTTGGCTAGCTAAGAGAGAGATGAAACCAAGAGGAAAAATAGCTGAACTCTATACTGGAAGCAAAAGGTTATTTTGAGTTCATAATTTAATCAATGTACTTTTATATGGTAATATTGCTATTTTAAAAGGCAAACTACCTGAAAAACCACAAGAACAGATTTTCTGTCACTACTCTGTCTTCCAGTTCATACATTGTTAACTTTTATTTTGTGTGTATATCTGCTGGATTATCTCCTCTCATTCAGTGCACAAAGCTCCCATTAACATCAGTGAAAATTTCCTGCTCTGAACAAGTGCAGAATTAAGAATAAGTGCACTTCAATAGATTCCCTTCATTTTGGATAAACCCTGCAAAGGTTAGATGTTTATCTGAAGCTTATCTGACTCTCCCAAGCCTCTGGATGTTACTAAATATAAAAAACTTAACCATTCTTTAAAAAGTGATGGAACTTCCTAATCTGAATCTGACCAGAAATACCACAGGTAAAGGTTTTCCAGCAGGAATTTTTCTTTTTTTTCCAGGTTCAAAAGCACACGATAATGAAGCAGCAAATTATTTCATAGCCACAGAAAATATTTTATGAAATTTGATTGTAATTTTGGGAAAGGAAGTTGGAAGAGTAAGAGGAAATAGAAAAGTTTTCTGTACCTAAACAAATTTAACTGCACTGGTACTGGATCTGAACACAAATATTTAATAACACTAGAGAATATGATATCAGTTAGATCTCTACCTTTCTCATTTAAATGAGCTCTTGTCCTTAAAGGAAGTATTTCTGCTCTTTACACTCTACTTCTTTCTAAGTCAAACTACAGAGGTGCCTGCATAACTCCTCCATTTTGTGGCTATGTATGATTAACAAAACAAATGTATGGGGTCAGACAACTGAAAGAAATAAAAAAGATGTCAAGTGCCTGTAAATCTAGCTTTTATTTCCAAGAAGGGGAACTAATAAAACAATGTTCTTTGTCCACAGGAGCAGTTCTGAGCTGAATAATTCTACTTCAGCAGTTCTCTCTCTTATTACCAATGGCCATGGTCTTTCTTATTCAGACTAACACTATGAAGCTCCAGTTCCTTGTAGCTTTCTATGAGCTTCTTGCCCAAAGGGCTTGATAGGGGCTACTTGAGTGTGATGTGAAGGATTGTCTCAAGCATTTCCTTCCGTAGCAATGAAGTAGAGAGCACAGTTTAGTCCCTGCAGTACGTAAAGGACATCAATAAGCTATTAAAAAAACTCATTGAAGCACAACGGAAATGATAAAGGGATTACAGAGCATCATGTGTGAGGAGCTATTACAGAGTCTGAAAATGAGGAGAGTTTTAAGAAGAGAGAGAAAAATGAGGAGAGAGCACTCTGTGGTCTCTGCACTAATGCATAATAAATAGAAAATGTGTGTACAATGATATCACATCATAATAATTTTTCATTCTCTCTGCACATGATGCCAGGCAGTGAAGAATCTGGCTCATGTTAATTGTTTGTATCCTGATGGGAAAGTACTTTAGAATTTAATTGTGACTTAATCGATGAGATTCTCTAAAAATTGTTCTAAAAATCTAAAATCCTTAATAAAAATAAAAGGTTTTGCTCTGTAGATGGAGTCATACTATAGAATTCAATACCAGGGATCTAATTCTCTATTAAATGCCAGACAATTGTTTAAAGCAAACAACAAACCACTGAATGTCTGAAATTCTCTGTTATGTTTTTCACAATTTTCCTTTAAGCAAATGCTTTAAAGCATGAAACAGGAACGCGGAATGGTTTAAAAGTATTTTAAGAGGTATTACCGAAGTGTTTTAAATAACATATTCTGAAACCAGAATAGAGACAAAACTTTTGTTTTGAAAAAACTAAATTGGGAAAACAGGTTTATGTTCACCTTTGAAAAATTCTACTAATCTAGATAGATATAGCTCTGATTTATTTTCATAATTTAGAAAATAACAAAGGACTGGAAGGCTACTTATTCCTTTTGCAGCTTTTATTTCTGATAATTTAAAGGGGGGTTTGCCTTTCACCTTTTTTTTAATCGGTATTTCAGGGGTTTTTTGTATTATATAAAGCTCTGAGTTTTCCTCTTCTATAATCTTACTCTCATAATAACTTTTTAAAATGTTATTTTCATATTTATTTTCTATATCCTTTTTAAAAAGATTTTGATTCTTTCTACTGCTTCATTTCCATCTTTATTTGCAAACTGGCTAGCTACAGGAATGGGCTAGCACAAGAACAGCTTGTGGATGTGATTATTTAGCACAAATCTTCCTCTGAAATGGTCTGCTGCTTTGGGAAAACTGGATTCTACCCTTCTACAAGCAAAAATATTTAGAGTCATAATTTCAGTCTTCCTTACTGTGCAGATTTGTTGGTTAGAGCTGCATCCAGACATCAACTGTTTGGATGAGGGACAAAGCATTATCTCAAAATAAACAATACCAACAAATGAATTGTTACCATGCTCACAGCCCAGTTTTGTCCTGCAGTAGACAGCATCCTCCCACATAATTCCTAGATTTTTCTAGGTATTGGAGCTTGCACTGGACAGGGATTTGCCAAAAAAGAAAAGGGCACAAAAGCTTTTGGATGGAGCCAACATGCTCCAGAAGGAAGAGATACCAAGCTATAAATGTGAGCCAAGCTACAATCATTGTTAGGAGGACCAGACACCAAGACCTGGGACAATCTTTTTTATGTTTTTTTCTTTAAATTTATTTCTTAATTTTTTAAAATGTAGCCTCATTGTGGAAATTATTATTTGTAACACAAAGCCACCCACAGTAACCAGGAATAAAACAATAATTTCCTAAAAGTGCCATTTTTTGCCTACAAGTCTGATCTTTCTATAAACATAGAGCATGTGTGCTCAAAAGTGAGAAGGAGCTCCTCGCATCAAAGCAATCAAAGGAATAGAAGAACTGAACTGGAATATTTCTTCCACACTGTTTTCTCCATCTTGACTTCCAGGAAAGCTTCTTTTTGCATCTTCTAACTTACTGTCAAAGAGCTAAGACAAAATCTGGAGATCTACTGTTTGTACAGCATCCATTTGAATCCTTGAGTAAAGACCAAATAAAGTACATGGGTTCTAGCCTGAAGTCTGGGATAAAGGACCCTGAATTGCAGGGTGGGAAAGGAGAAAGAGTCCCAGGAAAGAAGGGGCCAGCTTATCACACCGATGGGAGAACTGTAGCACTCACTCATGCTGAATGGCAGAGCCCCTGAGCAATCCCACCCAGACCTGGACACCACACAAAACCATCCTATGGAGTAATATGACCAAGAAACTAACAACACCACTGGCAAAATCACCCTTTCAGGAGGTTGCAGGGATCAGGAAAGCCCTCCATTTCCACTAAAAGACCAGAAATAGGAAGATGCTGTGCAATACTGCTGAGTTATGCTTGCACATTAATCATTGCTCTATATACCCCTGGGAAGCTGAGGGGTCACCCCAACTTTAGTAACAACTGTATTGAACCAATTCCATGTAGTTTGTGTCTCGGCTGTCCTTTGTACTAATTTGTGTTGCACATGTGGAAATAGGTGCCACTTCTCTGTGCCTTTCCTGTAGTAGGAAGATTAAGTATCAGCTATTGAATTACCCTAAAAATCCTACAACAACAATGTGCTTTGGGATCTTCTCTAGTGTACTGGTTTCTTTCTTATGCAGTATATCTTTTTGCAGCCAATGTTTGACTTCCTGAAGGATACCTATTTCTGTAACAAAAGAAGAGAAACATTCTCTATTTGGTAATTAAAAAAAAAATTTTAAACAATTTAAATTCTTAGACTAAATTTCAAAATTCATTACAGAATCATTTTGAATGGCTTTTGGTGTACAAAACTATCACTTGTTTTCTTGATCCCCCACTCCTGTCTCCACAAGATATGTCCTGTTGAGCAGAGGTTTTCAAGCATATAGTGAGACACACACACTAACTTAATTTACTGTACTGAGCACCTCAGACCCATGGTTGCAGTAAAAGAAACAACATCAATTAAATTATTTCCTCTTATGTCACACTGTAAACTTCATAAACATGTAAATTCAAAAATCTCCATAAACACTTTAGTATTATGAAGCACTGCAGGGTATCACAGCTGGCTACCTGCAGAAATTGTGTCTGGAACCTAGTTCATCATTTACTGGCAGGCAGCAGATGTTAAAGGGGAAATGTTTCATATAATCATCCCAAATACAAAATAAAGGGGAGTAGCAAGATCCACAGCCAGCACTATACTTTTTTTTTGCATCTGTTTATACAATATCAGGGATCTGAATTTTGGTGATGAACCTGTTTGCTTGGGAGAGATCATTCTGAAGGGCTTTTGTCCAGAGCAACATTGCTCTTAGGCTTAATTCTAACCATGATTCAGAAATGAGACTTCCACATGTACCACAGTGATGAAAAAGCTGTTATGTACACTCTTTCCTAGAACTACAAATGAGTTAAATTAATATCCTATGGTCAATCTAATCATGTAAGTCTCTTTTTATCTGTGATTGTCACAGGACCCTGTGGCATCTGAGTTCCTAAATGCTAATGAGGGGCAGTGGTGTTTTAGTCTTTCAGGCTCTAGCATCCCATTCCTGTGCTTAAAACTACCTCCATGAAAGATGATTTACAGTGGTATTTGACAAACACCTGGACCCTTGACCCAGCAAAGGTGAGATTTCATTTCTCTATGATGGATTAAAATCTGGCTATTTTCCCACTTTCAGCCCAGGGTGGAGCATTTTATATACCAGTTCTGTTGCCCAGGGCTCAGCCTCTGATAGCTGTCACTTGTCAGTGTCTCAAATTCAATTTATATTTACTCAGAAGGAGTTGGTGGAAGGGCTTTTTTAACTGTGCAGTTCCAATACAGCGTTACCTCTAAAGGAAAAGCCCTTGGATAATGGCTGAAGCCCTTCATGGGCAATCAGGTACCAATGACTCCATGGAAATAATGAAATTAATTTCTTTGGATTAAGGACTTGCTTCTGTTTGGTATTTCCTTCTGCATTTCCCATTCTTCCATGAGTTCCAATTAAACAAGAAATCCATCTCTTTGTGAGACACTTTTTAATAACAGAAGAGTGGATTTTCCTTCAGTAAAAAAATCCTGAAAAATTAAAGTAGTCATAAAGATGTTCATGGAACAGCTGTAAAAACATACATGACGTAATTGCAGATTTTATGCAGCAAAATATTATTCTATTTAGAATAACAGAAGAACTGGAGAAGGCCCTGAGGAGACCTCATAGTGGCCTACCAATATCTAAAGGGGCTTACAAGAAAGCTGGGGAGGGAACTTTATTTAAAAATAAAGCTGTTTGCCAGGGGATGGAGTGATAGAACAAGAGACAGTGGTTTTAAAAGAGATAAAGGCAGGTTTATATCAGACATTAGGAAGAGGTTCTTTTCCATAAGAGTGGTGAGACACTTGGACAGTTTGCCCAGAGAGCAACCACTCCCAAAGAGTGGTGGAGGTTCCATCCCTGGAGACACTCAAGGCTAGGCTTGATAAGAGTCTAGGCAAACTGATCTAGTTCAGGATGTCCCTGCTCACTGCAGGGCCTTTGAAGGTCTGATTCAACTCTGTGATTCTATGGTTCTGTGATTCTATGGTTCTGTGATTAGTTTTATTGCAGAGTGTTTAAGCATTCTGTTACAGGCAGTCAATAAAAAAAAACAAGTAAGGAAACAGAAAAAGAACCCATTGAATAAAATTAAAATACAACTGTCCAGTAATTTAAAGGACAGATTTTAGAAAAAGACCATATCTGGTTGGAGAAAGTGGACACCAATGGCAGCAAGGTACTCAGAAATGTGAAAACTTCATGTAAATATTTTGTATCAGTAAAAAATGTCAGACAGCAATTGCATATGAACCTGACCTACATTTTATCTCTATGAGCCAAAGGGGAATTAACAAAAAAAACTATTTTAGGTCAGGTATTTATGACTTGAAGCAATAAGCTGTCTGAGAAGGGGAAATATCCACTTATTCATAATAAAAAGTTCTGATTGTATTCTTTGTTTAAAAAACATTACATAACATGATAAATAAACCATTACTAGAGAACTCTGATGGATAGCAGGGCACTTACCAGTTCTAAATTTCACTGATTTTGGCTGGTGAAGTCCCAGGCCAAATGTTTACCCAGTGAAATTTTCCACTTAACAGCTGGCAGTTTACCTTGGCCCTTCTCCAAAGTGCCAGCAGCATCTTTTTCTTCCACTCCACTGACATGCTTAGATTTGCCCACAGAAGAGATGGCTCTCACTTGCTGATTACCATAACCAGGAAATTTGCAATTCCAAGACAAAACAGCAGCAGCAGTACCATGTAAACAACACTAAGGGTTGCACCTTCAGCTCCAGCACAGCAGAAAGTCTCAGTGAAGGACCACTGTGTGTGATGCTCAGACAAGTCTTTGGAGAGTAATTCAAGGAACTAGAGGCCGATTGCCAACTCCTCTGAAGGTAGATAAGGATGAAAAAATGTAGCCCTAGAAACTACATTACCTGCAGATTTTGGGCTTCTGGAAATCACAACTGTTCCATTGAAAGTGGACTGTGCTGATTAACACTTCAGTGTTTTTTACACATGCTTTTTCCCTTAATTCATTTCTGGTCTATCTAGCTGCCTGATTTATCTGCAGTTGTATATAATATATGTAAAATGAATATAATTTTGGACCACTGGTATCTGCTAACTAGGCTGATCTTCTTGTTGGGTTCTTTTTTTTCCCCCATTACTATTTACAGAAGGAAAAGGCAAGGCAGGCCAAGATTCAAAAAAAGGGCATAATAAAGAAAGGAAAAAAACCCCTACTATTCAAGCACATGAAGCCCGCTGTGCTTTAACCTTTGCTTTTCTAGCTTTTATTTTAGACAAAAAAGTGTAAACATCTTATTTTTCTAATCATCTAACCATTTCCACCTTGAGAAAATCAAAACTTTGATTTCTACTGAATATAGCCATCATGATCTGACCAAGAGAACAACAATGCCTGCCTCTCTCGCAAACAGTAGAGAAAAATTCATTGAAATCACAAATATTACAGAACTTGCTCCTATTTTTTTTCATTATGAAGAGACTGTGAGGAGCAGCCTACTCTTTCAAATTAAGCATCTTCTCAGCCCTGCCCAGCAAAAGGGCCTTTTTGTCTTTTGCCTGATATCACCAAGTCAGCTTTCTCTTGCTCTGTGATGATGTACAGGAGAAAATTCCCACCAGGATCTATAGAACTTGCTCTCAATCAAATCCCTCTTATAATTGTTCTCTCTCATAATAGTCCCAAAAGTTTTCCCATTTTCCCCCAATCTACATAAGTTGACCTAATAAAAAAAATATTGAGCTCATTTCCTCTCTTTTCTATCAATTATTAATGAAATAATAATTTTCATGAACCAGGACTTGTTTTTTTTCTCACAAAGAAAAAGCATAGAATCATAGAATGGTTTGGGCTGGAAGGGACCTTAAAGATCATCTAGTTCCAACCCCTCTTCCATGGGCAGGGACATCCTGCACTAGGTCAGGTTGCTTGATGTCTTATCCAGACTAGCCTTGGATGTCTCCAGGGATGGGGCTTCCACCACCTCTCTGGGCAACCCTTTCATGGTGAACACTCAAGACCTTCCATTTTCCCCCCCAGTATGACCCTAGGCAGGTTCCACAAACCCCTCTTTTTCCTCATCTCCTGCTTCTTCCTCTGCCAGTCCTTTACGAGCCCATTTTCCCCCAAATCCCACACCCCTGGGCTCCACTGGAGACTCCTCCCCTCCCCAGGTGTTCATAATCAGCCCCTTCTGCCCACTCTCCTATTTAACACCAGTGGAGAAGGGCAGCAGCTACCATTTGCNCAATTTCTTGCCTTAATGCTCTCTGGGGTTTGCCTGAGGTCAGATGAAGGTTTAGCAGGGAAGCAGGAGTGTTGTGTTTTACCTTTGTGTTTCAGCTCAAGGTGCTGTAGGTACCGTTTGTGTGGTTTCAGCCTTGAGGATGTAGTTTAACCCTGGGATGGGACAGCAGCAGCTCCATCCTCTGGTTGTGCTCTGTCTACGTGTCTCCTAGCTGAAGCACCAGGAAAAGCCCAATTCTCCAGAGGCCAAGGTTCATGATCATTTATGGTCTTTATGACCTCCACTGATCCCAAGAAGGAATGAGAACGCTAAAGCCTTCTTATCTAAGTGAATGGGAAGTGCTTTATCCTATTGAATAGAGAATATCAGCAAGGCACTTGAAACCATGGGCTACAGGATTTTGTCCCCTGACAAGCAGGGATCACAGAGCTGCCTATGGCTTTTATTCTAATTCTGATCTCTGGTTTGTCACGTTCTGTTCCAACTCTTCATTCTATTTCTATTCAGTTAGAATTTACTTATCCTTGGAACCTTTTTTTTGGGGGGGATCTATTATGCTTAGCAGCAGTCCAGTCCACAGAGCTCCTTCATGCATAACTATTTTAAATATGGAGCTGGCTCTTTAAAAATAAAAAAACCTTTTTCTTTTGTCATTTTCACCTTTTCCCTGAGTATTTTCTTCCTTTCTGCTCTTGTAGAAAGATCACCTTTCTGCCGAAATGTTATCTGTAACCTTTTATGTTTTTCCACATCATTACCTTCCTGGCTTGCCATGCTGTCTAGTGCAGTCCACATAGTGGCAAAATACCAAACCTCATTCCACTGTAACTGCCTTTACCATCTGGTGTGTTCACTGCACACCATCTTTCCTTTCTGGCCACAGGTATTGGGCAGAAGAATGATCCTAGCCTAATAAAGCTTCCCAAAAATTTGTTGTGTGGATCACTGGCCAGCTCCAATGCAAGGACTGAGACAGGTCTGTACATTGACTATTAAAACCAGAATTTCATTTGGTGAACAAAAACCCAAACCCATCATACTTGAATACCCAAATATAGAAATGTATATTAAACATATACATATATATGTATGTGTAAAGAGGATATGTCTGTGTATGTGTTTGCAGCAGAGTTTGTAGTAAGGGTTTATTAAACTGGTGACCACTGAAGTCCACAGAGCACAACAATATTTAAAATAGCAGTAGATATTTAAAAGGCAGAAAAATAGTAAAACTAGAGGTAATATAAGAGTTACTATTTGTTGCCTGCTAACTTTGGAAAAGCATGTGACATATTCTGTCCAGATGGTCATAAATTGCTAATTTTCTGAAATAAATCTTCAAGAAGAAAGTAGCAAGTTGTGAATTGAACAAGCCATTGTTAATGAGTTGTTAGAGAATGGTACAAAACAGTGAGCTTGTGAGATCACTGAAAATTGCTTCCTCTTCTATAATTGCTCTTTAATGGTAAGAAGTTGTATTTGGAATCTTGATTCTGCTTAGAGTTGATGCCCTCTCTCTAATTGTATTGCGTTGTATATGGTACTTTAAAAAGCAGCCACAAATTATTAATTCCTTCCTAAACTCCTGAGCCACTACTTAGAGTTAATGAAATTTACATTATTTAGATAGATATGTAAATACATAAAGGTATTCTGAAGACAGTGAGTCATCTGAATTAATTCTGAAGTCATCAGAGTTAAAATTTGTTCAAGGTTACCACAAAAAAAGTTGTAACAAATAAGTTATATCCAGACATGTCTGTCAAGAGTTTTAGCCAGTCAAGGCAAATGCGAGTCATGCTTCTGTAGAAACAAGGCATTGTTTGCTTGCACTGAGACTGGTAGTCACATTTCATGGCATTGACTCACTTTAAGACACTTCTATGATCCTATATCTAGGTTGTATTTTCCTTAATTATTTATATAAACATTATTTTAATTCTGAAAAATACCAGACACCAAACCATTCTCCTTATTTTCTCTAATACTCTCTTATCACAGAAAGTCAATGACAGATAACAACCTTTCACATTTGGAAAATGCTCAGAAAATGGAACCAGCATGACAAGTGCTTCCCATCGTTATTAAAAACTGTATAGCAATTAAAGGAAAAATTATAGCTTTGCCCACAAGGTGAAAGTGCTCAATAAATATTTATTTTACACAGTGCAAGTAATCTCACAGAAGCAAAAATATTTAGCATAATTACATGGATACAATCAGCACCAAAATGAATGAGAGTGTCCTTCTTCCATTATGCCTTGGCTTCTTAAAGGCCTTTTTCAGTCTGCCGTAATCTTACAGTTGTTGACCCCATACTCACTTTGTGGAGGGTGACTGAGATCCTAAACGCACAACATTCATGAGTCTGAGTCACATTTGAGAGAAACTTTGCTTCACAAGTGCAGAGAAGCAGATGATGTTACTGAGTATATTTATCTTGCCAAGATGCTGGTTTAGCACTTGTCGTCTACTTCAGAATACCTAGAAATAAGAAAACAGAAACAGTCCCCCTGACCCTCATTCATATAAAAGCTCCATTTATAAAATTAGTTGTTGCTAGGCCTAATTTTCTTAGTCTGCTTCAAAGGTAAGTAGATGTATCTCTCCTTTCCATGACATGGTAAATACATAAAATATATAAAAACCTCATCTGCATGTCCTTCTTGAGGCCATTGCCACATTTTCCCAGCAGCTTGTCAGTTGGCTTGAAGTGTTTTCCTCAATAACAATTGCCTAGATATCCTGCTGGTGAAATGATGACTTTTGGTACTTGTATAAAATGGTTAAACTGGAGCTTTAAACCTTCCTCCAGCACAGAGAGCACATACACTTAACCCATCACTAAGAATTCTCTAGCATCTCCATCTCACACTCTGCGTCACTGAGTATCATAATGCCTAGGTCCTTTTGGTGAAGGCTTGCCACCAGTCGTCTTCAGTCTCCTGGTTCTCTGTGTTAGAGAAACAACTGTGTGTCTAAATTGCTCTGTGAGTCTCCTTCCTTTTCTTGTATTCCTATGTTCCTCTGGCAGTGAGAACCTAACTTGGAATTTCAGATTTTTTAACTGAACATTGTATCTTGATGTCATCGGATCTGAACTTGCCCTAATTCTAGGAAACTCACTAAATGTTAGCTCAAAGTAAATGAAAATATAGAAAAAATCAGTTGTATAGATTTGTCACAAAACCGTGGAGACAAATGAGAGATATTAATAACGAGGTGTGTTGAAAACTAGTAATCAGCAGCTGCAGTGAGAAAGGGTTTTTTTTAAATATCCCATGTGAATGGATGCATTTTTCACTGCCAGGAAAGTTCTCCCTTTAGTTCTACAATTAGGGATGAATCTCAACTGGTAACCCTTTTTTCCTGTAAGACAAGTTTTGTTCTGACTGTTAGTATATTATCTTACATTCACGTAATCTGTTATTTTAATTGTGCAGCATCCCCCGAGTATCACCAAGGGCAGGCACTTTATCAATAAAACGATAATTATAGGAACTTAATGAGGCCAGCCAGGAAACACAAAGAATCCTGATATACTTGTCAGAAAAGCATAGATAATTTAATGCAGTTCAGTCTGTTTCTGGACTGCAATCTGATAACCCTACATGCCATAAATCACCCCATGGCAGCCTGGAGACTTCATTCCTAACCAATGACATCTGGACTTCAGCTTCACACTTGTCTTCTGTAGAAGGAAAGACATTTCCATCACTCCTTATGTTTTCCATTCCTTTCTCTTCCTGTCCCCTCCCTTCCCTTCCCTACAACCTAAGTTTCTACCACTAGAGTATTCCCAGTTGTATCTGAGTCCTGCCACATGTCTATTTGGAATGCAAGTCATGGGGCTAAAGGATATTTCTATCCTCTTGTAGCACAATCTGAGGTCCTAGAATGTCTTTTCTACCACAGAATATCAGGGACCTCAAGAGGTCATCTAGTCCAATCTCCCTACTGGAGCAGGAATACCTAGAGCACATTACATGTTGTTAGTGAACCAAAATTCCAATATTACGAGATGTATTCACAAATAGTGACCCACCTCCTGGGGCCAGAGAAGGGATGTGTGAGAAGCTGAGGTCCTCTGCAACTTGCGCTAATACTTCAGCCTCTGAATCTTTTAATGAATCCCTACAAAGAATAGGGTTAAAGCATTGAGGGTGGCTGATATTCCATTGCACCTACATTTCCTAACAGTCATACCAAAGCCAAAGTGCTGGAGCATTCTTAGGCAAGGTGAGGTCAGCCCATCTTCCCAGACACATCACTTCTCCAGCCAGAAGTAGCCTCCTTTTACAGTTTACTCACAGTAGCAATGGAACAGATCTGACCTTTCTCACTGGTACAAAAGATGATGCTTGGAGCTTCATAAGGTTTTTCTGTCACAGACAGGCTTCTTTCACCTCACTGCATGGTGTCACAGAAACCTCCTCAAGCTTTTTGTGACTCAGTATATGATGCCTCGAGAGCAAAACTGAGCATCAGAAAGGAGTAGGACCAATGAAGGGGGCTCAAAGTGCAAGAAGGAATATAAAGGGCACTGCAAAACACTTGTGATGAAGGACAGTGTTGAGACTACTGCAAAGGTATCAGTTTCAGCAGCCCTTCATCGTAGGGAGGCAAGTTGTGACAAGAATGCACAAGATGTTCTGTTCTTTTGCTTCTACCTTTCCTTCCCAGGTATCACACCACTGCTATTAAAGGAAGAGAAGGAAAAAAACCAATTTAAGCAGCCTTAACACATTTTTTCAGACACCTCTTAATGGCATCTTCAGCAATTACATTTCACTGAAAGCAATAGATAAGCTGACACAGTTTCCAATATGCCCCTTCATTTTCTTTTTCCCTTGTGCTGGCAAGTTTTGACAAGTCACAGCTGTTGGTCGAGGATACTGAAGAGGGAGAAGGAGATAATATGCAAATTTACACAGCAGTACTGAACAGTGAAATGAAGCACATTTCATTTACATTTTAAAACAAAGTACATTTTTAGGAGGTGGTTACATTTCTGTAGGTTGGTTTGTTTGTTTTCTCTGATCTTGAGCTTTCCCAGTGCAGGGCATTTTGTTGTAGCTGCTGTTTGGTATTTTCATCCCGTGCATCTTATGGTATAAAACAATTAAATCTTGACTTCTGGCTCTCTCTCCCTAAATACAAAGTATATCTTAGCATGTAAAACTTTCCATTTGGAAATTTACAATTATAATTGTGAGCTTGCTGCAGATCTTCAGGGAAGGATTTATATTGAATATGAAATAGCTGTGATGGGTTTTTTGTTGTTTTTTTTTTTTTTAAACAGTTTGGATATGGAAGCCTATTTCTGAAATAACTTGGAGTTAAAGAGACATTATTCTACTAGGTGTGGTTTTCCTAGGCCAGAATAGCTGTCATCAAAATTAATCTTTTTTTTTCCTATGTTATTTTAACATTTTTACTCCATAAATTAAAGAAGCACTTTTTAATACCCAGGCTCTTGCTTAAAGGAAGACAATAAGGTCACTGCCCTGATGACATCTTCATTGCATAATTTTGTTGACTTCTGTAGAATAATCCGGCAAAGAAATCAGTTCTCATCTGCCATCCCAGCACTGGAAAACAACTCATCAGCGATTTAACTTTAAAAATACCCATAAAAATTACTGATTCCAAAATACTACTGAGGCTGTCATTCACTCTTGCTGGTTTCTTCAGGAGATCCATGTGGAAAAAGAAATAGTAATAGTCAATCAGAGACTGATGTTTTTGTAAAATGCAGAATCTGTGCCAAATATAATTGAATGTATATAACTTCTAAGGTTTACTTGGATAATACATGGCTACAGCAGGTATC
Organism: Turnix velox; assembly: GCA_013400935.1. Lineage (NCBI taxonomy): Eukaryota > Metazoa > Chordata > Aves > Charadriiformes > Turnicidae > Turnix > Turnix velox. The sequence goes on from VZTY01034683.1 coordinate 122,101, forward strand.
TGTTGTTTGCCTGTCTGCAATGTTTTTAAAGTGCTTTAAATTAAAGTAAAGTTGTTATTCCATAATGAGTTCATAATCTTTGCAGTGCTCGGATATCTTAAATAAATGGGCAGACAATTAGCAATACTGCCAAATAAGTTCAAAGGTGTTTGAGCTAGCACCCACTACCATTTCTCAAGAAAGATTTTATACCATGGTTTAGGTAAGCACACAAAGAAATAAAGCATATTTTGAATCTCTCACACTTTGGGCATTTNATTTTTAAAGTGTTTTAAATTTAAGTCAAGTCCATAACCTTTGAAGTGCTTGGATATCTTAAATAATTAGGCAGACAATTAGCAATACTGCCAAATAAGTTCAAAGGTGTTTGTTAGTCACTTAATGTCTCTGAAAGATGTAGGATATAATACCATGGTTTAGGTAAGCACACAAAGAAATAAAGCATATTTTGAATCTCTCACACTTTGGGCATTTTGTTTTGGCTTATCTGCTATTTATTTTACTCCCTTTTATTTTAAACTCATTTATTCTTTCCTTCAACGTTAACAAGTACAGTCAGTGCATGCCTTGTACTCAAGAGTGTTAATACTCAAGAAAACGATCCATATGACCCATATTTTCAAGAGTGGTAATAATCAAGAAACAGAAAAAGAAAAAAGCAAGTGAATCGTGGAGATGAGAATTCCAACATCCATTAAACTTCTGCAAACAACTATTTTTTGACAAGGAATTTTATCTTGTAGGAATTGGATTTCTAACCTACAGGAGCAAAATCCAAGATGCGTACAAAAGCATTTTTCTTCCAATGTATTTCTGTGTTTTATTTATATGCTGACACTTTGATATAGAAATATGTAATTATGCATACACTTCTGTATAGAAATATATTATTTATATTTATGCCCTTGTAGTCCAGGCTACTTTGAATATAACTGATCTTCTGAACTACTTAATAAATTCCATATGTAAATTTATGCATATTTTTAAACTTTTCTTTACCTCATATTTTACTTAGCTGTTTTCCAAAAGAATCCCCTCTGTTTCTGATAACTTTAACATTTCTTACTTTCTCCTTCATCAGAAAGTAGAGTGGTTATATTACAATTAAGCTGTAATGGAATGCCAGAGACTGAGTACTAATAAGGAGAAACACACTTCATTAGTGGGAGATGAAAATCCTTTATTTTTTGTGATAAGGGAATGAAATTGAAGCACATTTCTCAAGAGACAACAACCAAAGTCCTTCCCACCCTTTTCAATATGCGCTGAAATGTTACGGTTGCAAATCACCACATTATCTCCACGTATGTCCCTTATATCACTTCAAAGAGAAGGAAAACATAAGTAATATGTTCTGAGCCTGAGAACAAAAATATTATGACAATACTTTTTTGAAGCCTTTCTGACATTTCTAAAAATATTTTATGACTTAAAAAAAAAAGAAAGATAATTCACAGAACTGCCTAGAAGGGGAGCTTCAAAAAAAACAGAAAAAAAACACAAACCACAGAATAGAGAGATCCATGTTCAAATCTTACTTATTTCTGCAAGGCTTTGAACCCACATTAAACAATTCCCCAAAGCATGCTCTAATCTTATGTGGTATTCTCAGTATCTCCTTCTGACTGTATTCCATATTCAGCTCTATTAAATATTCACTAGATCAAGTGCTGCAACACAAATATGCCCTTTGGGTGTAAAGTTGGCCAGGATACTGAGTCATTCCTTACTGACTTTCAACCAATCTGCCTCACATGCTGGCTATGCATGATAAACACTTGGCATTAATGAAGATATTTTGTCATCCTCCATTTTGGGAATCTTGAAAAATTTGTTTTCAGCATTTCAAAAATATTGTCTTTTCAAAAACTGTCTCTTCTGTTCATCCAGAATTATTTAGAGGTTTAAATTTGATTCATGCATCCGTGAAATGACTTTTTTTACTATATATTAAGTGGATTTATTTATGCACTAAATTAATATAAGCCACCGACTCCCCTTCATTGTTTTCACTTTTGTGCATATGAAGTAGCTATTAGTAGGTTTTGGTTACATGTTTTAAAAACATTGGTACCAAAATCAAACAGAATGGCTCTAAATGCTAAAAAAAGGTTAAAAATTAAAATAAATATGAAGTGGTTTACAGGAAAACATGTTAATGTATAAAATCATGTAATAACCTCTTCATTACATCACAACTAATAAATTCAGCTCATTACTATCTTGTTATCAACTTCTAGCAGAATAAATGTCACTCTATAAACATGAAATACCTCATTGAGTTATATATGTTAATCTTATTTGTTTATTTTTAGAATACATTGATGGTATTAGTTTATTTTAGGCACATGACCATGCATAGTACAACAGATGAGAAATTTGTATTTTTTGCAACTGGTGCCTCCAAATGAAAAATATTGCATTAAGATGGTTTAATCAGATTCAAAAAAATATTTAGAAATAGCTGAAAATGTCCTCATTTGTCATTTATCACATTCCCCTCTGTCATGTTCTCTCAACAGACTTTAGTCTACCCTCCTTCTGAGCATGGTCCATGATGGGAGATGTGCCATTCTTGGTAAATCAAACCAAACAGATATTTGGGTCTATTCAGTTCTTAAAACCAGGCAAATGCTACTTGTACAGTGTAGAATGAATAGCAGCAAATCTAACTTTTCAGCTGCATATGTATTTTTTAGAAGATGAAAAATCTACAGAAAGCAGATACAACCGGAAATCTGTGGCAAGCCTCTGGTAACATTTTAAGAGATTTTCCATCTCCTCTGATGAAGACAGATGCTGGGCCACATCCTCATTAGTGCAAAGCCAACAAAGCACCACATAAGGAAGGTCCCAAAGCCAGGTGGTTAATTAACCTGACAAATCTAACTCAACCAGCTTCATAACTATATCCAAACCAACTTCTATAATGCAGCTCTCCTGTGGTGTTCTGAGGGAAGAGGATTCAATGAAGTTGATCCTGGAGGCAAGGTTGGGATAAGGCATTGCTTTAATTTTTATCTTTGTTTCCCACCTCATAAATCTACCTTAATTGACAATAAATTAAATTACTTTTCCTCGAGTTGAGTCTGGATGCCCATGATAGTAATTAGTAAGTGGTCTCCTTGTCTTTATCTCAACCCTCAAGCTTCTCTCTCCTATCCACTTGAGGAGAGGGAGTGACAGAGCAGCTGGGTGTGTGTTTGACCGTGGGCACAGATTCATCCATCACAGCTCCTCTTCATCACCAGTTTTCTTGACGCTGCTCCATCTGTATATCTAATCTCACTGCTGATGCAAATAACTATTCAGGTATTAGAAAAAGTAGAAACCTGGTAGAAAAAGTTTTCTTTCTCCCATATATGTGAAATTTTTAAAAAAACCTAACCAAAACAAGAAAAAAAAAAAAACCTAACCAAACTTCCTGTCATTTGAATGAAAGATTTTTTTAATGCATTTAACTGGTATAGTAGAAAGTTTATTGATGCAACCAGTAAGCTTATTGTTTTACACCAGAAAACAATTTTAGACCTTGCACTGCCAGTTATGTTGGAAACAATTTAACTAATATTTAACCCATTGATGGGACACAAAAATTCTGCTGAAATTTGGATCCTTTCTTAATCCTAACTGTCCCCTGTGCTTGGAATGGCCCATTCAGTATTTCAGAGAACTGAAGTATCATACAAATTACAACTTTGATCATTTTTTTTTCAGTTGCAGAGCTACCTAAATCAGCCACAAACCAGAGTGATTTTCATTATCATCTGCCTCCTGTTGGTGCATGTACTTAGTCTGTGAGTACTACTACTTGGTAGTAATAAAGCAATCCTGAGTACTTTTATTAAAGGTAAAACATTAGCAAGAGCAGAGAGGTTCTCTTCCTTTAGTAGAGATTAATCCTACTCTGTTGAGATGAAGAACAGTAGGATAGCTTTGTCAAAATATCCAGATTTGTTGGTTGGATAAGCCGTGCCTCTCAGAGGCACTGATGTAGCATCAAATCATGTAAAAATAGAGAATGTGAAGTTTGAAAGGCTGCAATTTACTGCAAGCAACACCAACAGATTGACTAATGACAACAGAAGGATGGCCTGAATGGCTGCTGTAAACCTGCCTTTAGGCTGTAGAAATAGCACTAGTCAGACAACAATCCAGAGGGGATCACTGAAAGTCAGGCCCTAAAATATGGTATAAAACATGATGTAGCTTTAGAAAGGACTTTCAGAATTACATAAAAACTGGGGAAGGAGGATAAAAAAAAAAAAAAGATGTGCTGGGGAGACAACTAGGGTTACGGTGAGGTGCAACTGTCAGTCTCAAAATGGATGGCAAAAGATTGCCTGAAGCTGTACAAAGCAATGTGATGAGTAATGAGCCATGGCTGCTCACAGGTGTGTACAGCATTGACACTAGTTTTGTTGTTCAGTGAGAGGAACTCACTTTAACAGCAGCTCTCCTTTTCATCACGTATTACACAGATGCCCCTACAAGCACTCCTCTCATGCCAGAGTGTCCTGGTGTGGTCTTAGCAAAACATCATGGGTGCTTTCTGCCAAAGGTAGATCAAAGAGATGATCTGGGGATTTCTCCTTTCATAAGGAGATCTATGTGTGCAAAGGCAGATGCTTCTTTATTCCCTCTGTTCCTCTCTGTTTCACTCCTGTGAGACCCCACTTGGAGTACTGCCCAGCTCTGGGGCACTGAAGGTAAGAGGGATGTGGACCCATTGGAAAAGGTCAGGAGGAGGGCCACAAAAATTATGAGAGGGATAGAGCACTTCTGCTATGAAGACAGGCTGAGAAAATTGGGGTTGTTCAGCCTGGAGAAGAGAAGGCTTTGGGGAAACCAGGAAGCAACCTTCCAGTACCTAAAAGGATTACAGGAAAGGAGAGAAGCTACTCTATCAGAGAATGCTGTGTTGCATGAAAGAAGGTCGTGGTTTCCAACTGAAAGAAGGTAGATTTAGGTCAGGTATGGGGAAGAAATTCCTCACTCTGAGGGTGGTGAGACCCTGGAACAGGTTACCCAGGGAAGCTGTGGATCCCCTATGCCTGGAGGTGTTCAAGATTAGGTTGGACAGGGATTTAAGAAACCTTGTCTAGTGGGACATGCCCCTGACCATGGCAGGGGAGTTGGGAATAGATTATATTTTTGGTCATTTCAAACCTAAACCATCCTATGACTCTATGATGAAAGCTGACAGATGAGGCAGACAGCTCATTACAGGTGAGAAAAATGAGTAAAATTTACAGAATCACACATTTCTGAAAGACACAGTGAATTGGGAAGCAGAGGTAAGCTACTGGACTGCCAATTTACCGAACTTGAAATTAAAATGGTTGGAAAAAACAAGCGTAGAAGGGGGGGTTTCACATTTAATTTGAACTGTTTGCTGGAAAACTTGCCAGGTGAAATAGTACCTTTTGAACTCCAATTTCTTGGTTGAGACCCTTGAGGTTTTGGGGCAATTTCAGAAACTGATTATGATTGTATTTAAGAAAAAGAATTCTTTTTGTTTGTGTTCTGATTTTCAGCCCAGAATGCAGTACAGTTCTGCCTTATGTTTTCTTTCAATTCCAACTCCTTTCTCCTTTATTTTCAGAGTAAACACAGCCACAGTAACATAGCCCTGGGACAAGCTCTTGCAGCAGACATTTTAAAAGTGCAGTTGCCAATTTATTCCACCTCTGGGATAAAGAAAACCTCCAAGGGACCACTAGGTCAGCCCAGCGGATTGTTAGCAAGGAGACAGGCTGACGCCACGGGCCTTGATCACTGAGTGCTTGGGCCGGCAGAGGAGTTTGCTTTGCTCCTGAGCTTCCTGGAGGGAAATAGTGCCTTCATTAAAAGGTCCTTTCCCATTCACATTATGCAAACCCTGATCTAGTGCCACACAATCACATCCTGATTGACTGGAGACAGTTGGAAGAGTTAGCAACAGTTAATTTGCTCTTAAGGAAGAAATAAAAAAATATAAATATTAGTACATAGGAGTCAGATTTCTGGAAACTATCTAAAGCAAGTGTAAACCTGAGAGGTGTGTAACTATTGGTATATCTCAGTTTAAGGTATCTGCATGACAGAGAATGCATAATTGGTTTACAACTAAGAGGAAAATAACTATAGCTATTAAGTTATGTGTTGGCAGGAGCCACATCCTTAACCAGAGTCTCTCTAAAAGGAAGGATAGATGAGTTAAAATGAAGTTATCCTGACTTCTTGAACTAAATTAGTGACATCCTGGGTCCTCCGAGGTATGGACAAGGCATAATGGAACCAAAAATAGAGTTGTTCATGAAGCTCCCTTAGGCATTTGAAGCACACATGAGAAGGCTCAGGGGTGATCTCATAGTAACTTATCAGTACCTGAGGGGATCCTACAGAAAGGCAGGGGAAGGCCTTTTAAATATGATATTGGATGGGAGGATTAGAAACAATGGATGTAAATTGGAAGGGGGTAGATTTAGACTCGACATAAGAAGGAAGTTCTTTACAACGAGTGTGGTGAAGCACTGGAACAGGTTGCCCAGAGAGGTTGTGGATGCCCCCTCTCTGGAGGTGTTCAAGACCAGGCTGAACAAGGCACTGAGCAGCCTGATCTAGTGGGAGGTGTCCCTGCCTATGGCACGAGGGTTGGAACTCGATGATCTTTAAGGTCCCTTCCAACCCAAACTATCCTATGATTCTATGATTCTATAAGAAGTTGAATTTTACTTTTTTTTTTCCCCTGCCTTAATGTAGTTTTCCTCAAGGTTTTGTTTGTGTTTTGTTGTTGTTTGGGATTTTCATTTGTCTCTTTGATTTTGGAGGGGACTTTTTGTGCTTTTGGGGTTTCCACCCCCCAGCATTTTATTATTCTTGCATTGCTTTTTTTTTTCAATGTAGTTCATGATGTGAATTTGCTATCATGTGCATGTCAGTTCTATTTGACCTGATAACTCTGGGATCCACTGTCTGCTTTCAAAAGCATTAAAGAGATTATAATAAATCACAAAAATACTAATACGTATCTTCTGATAATAGGTGGTTTGGTAGAGATAGGTGATAGTGATCCTATTTTGGACCCTACTGAGAAAACTAAGGAGACAATTCAGCCCTTATTCAGTTTCCCATTTTGCCCAGGAGATGAGAGAGCTGCCAGTTAAGTCACATCTAGCTCCAAAATGCATGGATAGCTCTGAATAGCTCAGTCTTGCTACCAGTTAGCTGGCAGATCAAAAAGACATCTATAAAAGATGTGCAAGCAACTGACAGACTTCCTCTAGACATCAAAATCTTTGGCTTTTCAGCAAGTGGTTTCCAGCAACCAGTCAGAAGAATTAATTTGTGACACAGTTGAGGAACTCTGCTAATTTCACTTGTGGCTTTGGCAGATATACTTCATTCCTTAAAGGTTTTGGACCAGCTTTGAAGCTGCAGAGAAAGGCTCCAGAAAGGTTCCATCCACAATGCATTTGAACTCCCATGAGTTTTAAAATTTATCACAATGAAAGATATAGAAAATAAAATAATGATGAAGTAGGGTCAGGATGTCTCAACAGGTTGGAGAATGTTAGAAAACCACCCTTAGATTTTTTTTCTTGGTTTTATTAAGATTCATGTGAGCTGTGGATTTAATTAGCAGCCAACAACAATGAGCCATTTGCACAGGTTATGTGTCTCACTTGTGGTTTTGCACACAATCACATATATAATGAGGCAGCAGAACCAGAAGCCTTCTGAATTTTTCATGTGTTGTCATCAAACTTATGTCACAGCAAATTTAGTTCCACACATCTGTAGAGAAACTGTATTCATAACATTTTATGAACAATAGACTCCCTTAAAAGAAGGCATACAGACTGATTCCAGGTTGCCAACTGATCTTGCATCTGTTTCCTGGGAAATGAACATGCAGGAGGAAAAAGTCATGTCTTGCACAGTGTTTTTTATTATTCCCCTAGCTGTTCAAAAGCTCTGCTGCTTGAGCCATCATTAGATCTCACAGACAAGCTCGGGAGTAAAGCAACTTAGCCTTCCTACCTAAAATTTGTTCATTTCACCACAAAAACATCTGTGCAACAAGCACAGATTATCTGAGTGACATAAGACTTTGCTGCTTTCTTATTTTCTTCGGTTCCTGGAGAAAGGCAGTCTTTAATGCCTGCAAGAATGTTGCAGAAAAGCTTCCCTTTTGCGACAGGGGTAATGTTGTAATTGTCATAGCTTAAGGGCATCTTAGTTTTTTTAAATATTAATCTGGACACATAGGTCATTTATGCATGGTCCAATAGGTCTCTCCTTATATATACTAAGTTGGTGTTCTGTCTAAGCTGGGTCAATATCCTTCTAAAAGTGTCGTTTCACCAGCCAGGGCCTGTTTCAATTTGTCTGTGGGTGGGGTTACATTTGTCCTTGGCTAAGAGCATGAAATCAAACAAAAAAAAACATTTTGCAGGGGATTCACCTGCCACCAATCCACAGATTCACAATGTCATAATCTAGTCTGAGCAAGCATCCTAAATTCCTGCTGTACTTAATGTGGAGCCAATAAACAGAGTGAATACAGCTTCATCTGACCTGTGGATGCTTACATGAATATTAACATCACATCACAAACTTCATTGATGATATTGACCAGGCTTCCATGGACTTCTAAGGGCTAAAAAAAGCCTCTCACTACATTAAATGTAAACACCTACACTCCAGACTCATACATTTAGTTGGGAAATTCTTAGCCTTTATGTCTATATTCAGTGATGATGCTTTATGTATTCAATTACAGGTTACACACATACAACAAAGCCATTTTCATTACTGCAAATCATGTACAAATACTTGCAGGATCAGCATAGCATAATGTTGTGAAGCAAATGCTGTTTTCTAGCCTCTATTATCACCTCTTCAATGAAATAACAAGTGTTCACTGGCTTTGACAAAATTCAAAGGAACATTGTCTAAACAAGAAGCCTTCATTAGCGGAAGGGGTGACCACGAGCAAAGACCTTGCACAGCTATTATTAGCTATCATTACTTTTTAAAGTGTTGTCTGGAATTGGCTCATTATTGTAATTATCCCGTTGGTCAACATTTAAGTTGCAAGGACTTTGGTTAATTTTATTTTTATTAAAGTGTCAGTAGTTGCTTGACAGTTCAGGAACTACTAAGTAAACAGCAGGAACATCAGAATGTTGCCCAAAAATACTTGTGGAGAAAATGGCAAATATCTCAAAAAAACTTTTGTACCAGAAAATGAGGGTACTGGAAAAAAGGGCAGTTTAAGTCTAACCCACTCTAATGGTCAAGACTTTCTTTCTCCAATCTCAGCAATGCTAATCCTGGCAGGAGGAAAGGAAGCTTTCAAACCAAGACTGAGAAAAGCAGAGGACTGTCATCAGTAGTGTGTCTAAAAATGTCTTATAGCTTAAAAATTCAGTTAAAATTACATGCTTGCTATGTAAACATTTTGCATGTAAACACATCAGGTGTTCTGGTTCAAGGAAGAATGCCACCAGAACGGCAGAGGATGGATCCTGGTTTCTTTTACTTGTTCTTTCATTTTATTTGTGAGCCTAAGTGTGTGTTCTTGTTTGATTTGTTTTACTTCTATTTTCCTTCTATAGAGAATCCTGAAAGTGACTGGAAAGGTCATACTTAATGCTCTTCTGTAAGATGTAGAAATATTATCATAGCATCCTATTCTGCCCAATATTCACGTAAAAGAGAATCATCTTTTATCGACATTTTGTTCGCCGTCATGGAGCAGGACAAGTTGGGAAGTGTAGTAACCTCTCATGAGTTACTGGGAAAGATTCCCCCTCTCTTTGAACCTGGGAGCCAGTCCCCTCGGTCCCCCAAGGTCCTCCAGAGGCAAGGCTGGGTCTGGAGAAGCAGTAAACACATTAGGTACATGGCTTTCCCTTTAGGTAGAAAGAGGAATTATCATTAGCCTGAAATTACTTCAGCCAGCACTTAAGCTCAATAGGGCAATATTTAAAACGTTAACTACAGGCTTCCAGATGAGCTCTTCAGCTCTTCTTTGCTGTCACATTACACAATGCAACTGCTTTGTGCTGACTATCTGCCCTTTCCTCTTCTTTCTTAGGCTTATCTCAGTGAGGCTTGTCTCGGAGCCACTGAAAAAAAGAAAGAGAGGCTGAATATATCTGACAGTTATTTCTATCAGATAAACTAAAGTTCAAATGAGTGGAACTCTTTTGCCTTTCAAAGGCCTCCAATCCCCTGTCGTTTTCTCATGCAATATAGCCCTTTCTGAAAACCCAGGGATTGCTGTCACTTTCTTTGTGCAGTGATGTGGGACCAATCCACCTTTGATTTGCTGACTTTTCTGAAGGATAAACATTTCTGCTGTGGGTAAAGGGAGTGGAATGTTATTGACTTCTTTTCTAACCGTCCATCAAAATAAGTTTTAAGGTTATTTAGAGGTATCACCCTCCAGTCCTGCCTAGGCCTGGTTGTTCTCACACTGCCAAATAAATGGCCACACAGAAGTTTTTCTATTTGACAGGATTCACCTCAATGATCTCTCAGATTAAGGTGAGTGTATTGATTAGAAGTGGCTTGGGATAAAAAATTACCCTTCTATAGAAATGTTTTCTAGGTTATTCAGCCAAGAAGAAAGTCTATAGAACAGAGCTATGCAGTACTTCCATCAATAGTTGTCTTGGCTGCTGCAGACAGGGAAGGTCTTCTAACAAACCTCCAGGAGGACCATGATGTCTCAGACCAAGAGATGCATCCTGGATATGTTCAAACCTCTCCCCTTCCCTGGACATGAAGTTTTCTGTGCACATCTAAATTGACCAGCAGGGTCTTACAGCCCTAGCTTCAGCATTTCTGTTGCTTAAGAAAGGATGACCCAGAGTCACTTGCTGTTAAACTCCATTAAAGCAGAGCTCTGCCCCATTAAAGATTAATTGTGCTTTGAGTCTAATGCAACACCAAGAACCGAAGTTCTAGTTTTGTTAAATGACTCTGTCTACTGAAATTAATAGTTATAAACTTTATTAGTGTGATTATGACCTATTAAAGTCACATTAACTTTTTCATGTGCCAGAGGTTGCCACTGAAATGTCTGATAGATTGAGCTGAGGGCTCGTTTGCTGCTCTTTGTGCTTCACCAATAGATTTTTACAAAACAATTTATATCTGCTCTGCAATTAGTGAACTCCATAATGGAGGCATTATCAATATTGCCAATAGGCAATGCTACATTTCTATTTTAACAGCTTTTCCTGAAGTATTTCATCTTCCTTTTGTCATTTCACTTGTAGCTCAAGATCTGGGGTGTCAGTTTGGGATATGATGGCAGTTCCATAGTAAAATATCTTCTTGGATAAAAATTTCAAGGATATACCTTGAAATCCTTCAAGATATGAAAGCTAAGTCCTGGTACAGGATAGGATCAGAATTGGAAAACTTTATGCCACACATTCAATACATGGTCCAGTGATAATAATGTCATCTGAAGCTAATCTGTGTATTGATGGTAGAACTCCAAAAGCTTATGATTAGAGAAAGATGCTTTTGGCTTGAGTTGAAACAGAGTCTCATTCTCTGTTAATAGGTAGAGGAGGTCCCTTATACAAACTGAAAATTATCACAAATGCCCTCTTCCATGCTAAAAATCACAACACATCATTGATTTTTCATTAGAGTCAGGAATGGACTTTGTAATAGAAGGAGCCTCAAAGCCACCTTCTGCTTAGGTACTTAACAGCTCATTCTCTATTTACACCTGAGTATTTTCCAAGTATTAGTGTTGTTCTTAATTTTAGGAGTAAATTAATATTATTTTTGAATAATTCAAACATAACTGTTCAGGAAGTTAAGTTTTTAAGCACCATACCTAGTTAAATCATGACCATGAGAAGAAGCACTCATTCATTTTTCATAAGGGATTTTTAATTATAAATTGCTAGTATCATAAGCAAAACAGTTCACTTGAATTTTGTTTTAAATTTCCTACCTATTATATCAGAATGTCTGAGATAGTTTTTTTAACAAAATGTTTTAGTTTTGATTCTTTATTTTAAAACTAATTTTTTTTATTACTAGTTGAAAAAAGGTGAATGTGAAATGGTTAATACTGAATGAAAAGATGAACTCAATTCAAAGTTTCTGATATTCATATTTTAGATAGCAATATATATTTTTGCCTTGCAACATGTATGATTCCTTTTTACATAGTGTAGCTAAGCAGTTTTCATAGGTCAAAAAGATATTTCCAGTCTTTTTCATATACCTTCAAGAGGCAGAAAATACTGACATGTACTTTTAGCAAGAACATATTTAATAGATTCGATCCATGGTGATAAATTTAGTCGCCTTGGAAAGTAAATAAGAGATGTTCCCCATCTTGAAAGATGACTTGCTCTTTATTAGAAAACTATATTATTATTTGTATAATTCTTCAATTTCATGAAATAGCAGTGACATTTTAAAAATTAATCTTCTACCTAATTTTTACGACTTTTTTTCCCCCTGGAAGCTGTTAGCAGAGAATGGATTAATTTTTAACTAGGTCAAGTTTGTCAGTGCATCATCAGTGCAGTCTTATTTTAAGTAATTAGTTTAGCTGTGCAGCTGGAAACTGATGAAGAATTTATCCAAAAGTTTTATCATAATATTGTGACATTTTATAAAAATTTTTAGTCAGGCCAAAAATATATAAGTTTCAGGCCTGAAGTACCCCATTTTAGTAAAATCAAAAGAAGTACAGTTTATTGGGTTTTTACCTAAAATCTGATAGATTTTTTTGTAAGAACTATATTCCATAATTCAATGATCAAAACTAATTTATGGTGAGATCAATCTTTGTTTCTAATCTTACCAGCATATTCTTAAAAGTAAAGTAAAGTAAGACAGTTGAACCCAAAATAAAATCTCTGATTTATGGTTCCTGTTAGATTTAGTAGTGGCAATTTGAAAAGGTCACCTTATAAGGTGTCTGCCAAGGCATTCCAACTGTGCTTGCCACCTCAGAACATTCAATGTGTAATGACTGTTTGAGAAATCAGTTTGGCTTTACAACTGCAAATTGATGGAGGATTTATCCACAAATTTTACCAAAGCTTTGCAACTTTTTGTAAAAACTTTTGTTCAGGATTAAAAAGATACAGGTTTAAGGGCTGGACTACTCAGGATATAGTCATTAAAATCTCCAAACTGGGGAAAAAAAAAAGTTCATACTTTTGCTTGCATTATTTTTGCAGTGGAAAGGACAACCACTACTACAAGAGCATTACTTTTATTTCCTTTCTATTTTCTTAATCTTCCTCTTCTTCATTGTATTTCTCATCTTAAAAGAAACTTCAGATGCCATTAAAATTGGATTTAGCCATGTAGAAAAGTATAGAATACTCACTCTGGCAAATGGCACCATTTCTCTGCTGTTCAGCTACATTAACTGCTGTTAGATTTAATCTTCCCACATTAGACCTACCACAGAATTAAAGTAATATGTTTAATATATATGAAATGAACCAATTAGTGTTTGAATTTTTGCACCCTCCTTTTATTGATCTTTCTTGGGTTTAGTGTGATAGGATCAGAAAATAACTTCTGATTCAACTGAAACGGGTTTTGGGATTGCTAGGCAATCTGGTAAGAGCTATATGGGTAAAAGGATCAATTATACTACATATATATAGGAATCAAGGAGCCAGTTACAAAGCTGTTAGCCTGGTTCAGGATGCTCAGTAGAATCTTCTTCCAATTAAGAGTTTCAAATAAATTTAGAAAAAAAGGATAGGGATAATTGAAAGATAAGTGCTAGCACATTTAACCTGGCTATTAAAAATCAAAGGACTGCTTACTGTAGAGGATTGGACTAAATGAACTTTGAAGCTCCTTTCCAGTTCCAGTTGCATGATTCTATTTAAAAAAAAATTAATTAAAGAAATCTGTAGTAATATCAATTTGAGGTTAAAATTATTTAAATAAAATGTTTATAGTTAAATCATAATTGTTTAGATTCTTTCCTTTTATATTTTAAAGCGGAAGATAGAACCCCAGAATCCATATCCTTATTTTTGTTCTAGTGCTCAAAAAAAAAATCAAACAAAAAAAAAATTTATTAGAAAATTATGTAACAAAGAAAGAAAAAAAACAAACCAAAACATAAAAACCTCAAATGATAAAAGCTCTGAAACACCCAGAGCATGAAGATGCTTGTATCTTGACCTGTACCTGTAATTCTTATGCATTGATGATACTTAAGCAGTTTTAATTCCCATCACGTTTTCTCCCACAGTTATGACTTTCTGTCATGTGTTAAGGATGCTCTGAATATTGCCATATTCCACAGTAGAAAAGAGTAGCCTTGCAATGCACACTTAACATGAACGCATCATAGAATTTGTTGAGTTGGAAGGGACCTTCAAAGGCCATCAAGTCCAACCTTCCTGCAGTGAACAGGGACATCTTGTGCTACATCAGGTTGCTCAGACCCTCATCAAGCCTGGCCTTGAATGTCTCCAGGGATGGGGCCTCCATCACCTCTTCAATCAACCTGTTCCAGTGCCTCACCAGCCTCCTAGTGAAGAACTTATACCTAATGTCTAATCTGAACCCCTCCTTCTGTAGTTTAAAATCATTGCCCCTTGTCCTGTAACTACATGCTCTGGCAAAAAGTCCCTCCCCAGCTTTCCTGTAGCTCCTTCAGGTACTGGTAGGCTGCTATGAGGTCTCCTCTGAGCCTTCTCTCCAGGCTGAACAGCCTGTCTTTATAAGAGAGTTGCTGCAGCCCTTGGATCATCCTTGTGGCCCTCCTCTGGACTATCTGCAACAGGTCCGTTTCCTCCTCCTGCTGACAACTCCAGAGGTGGATGCAGTATTCCATGCCAATTGCATGATCCAGCAGAAAACCACTGTGATGCCCACTGTTTCTTTCTAAATGATACAGAGAGGCAGTTGACATTTCTCAGAGAGGTTGTGGACGCCTCCTCTCAGGAGGTGTTTAAGGCCAGGCTGTACAAGGCACTGAGCAACCTGATCTAGTGGGAAGTGTCCCTGCCTATGGGAGGGGGTTTGGAATTAGATGGTCTTTAAGGTCCCTTCCAACCCAAACTACTCTGTGAATCTATGACACCATGTGTTCACAAATAGAATGACACAACGGAGAAAGGGAGATTTATACAGTTGAAAGAAACTACAAAAGTTGTAGCCAGAGAACTCAATTAAACCCTTTTGATTTAGCATTTTTCTGTATGTGGTGGGCAGAAATATCATAGCAGACAAGATGGCTGTAACCAGATCAGCTGGTTCTCAGTTCAGGCAGCATCAGCTCTTTGTGTAAAAATCTGAGTCTATATTCTAAGTTTGAATTTCAGTGTTTGTCTGGTGTGTGTGTAGCACTTTTTTGTCTTTTTTTTTTTCCCCCCTGTATTATGTTGCATATAATGCAGTTTTTTCTCTTTGGATTCAGATCTTGGTAAATGAATTTGTATTGCTCTATGTTTTTATCAAAATTACTATAATCATTATTCATTGTAATTGTAAAATAGATGACTCAATAAGTAAAGCTTATGTCTTCTTAAATACTTCTATTTATCTTATTTTTCTATAATTAATTCTTGTAGCTTGGCACAGAGAATTCTGAAACCTGAAGTGCTTAGATATCAGTGAATAAAACCATGTTTATTATGGTGAGATTTATAAAAACTAGTTTTAATTGTTTCCTCCTTTTTATTTCAGTTTCTTTTCAGCATTCTCCAGGTGGGAGATAGGCACTGTTGGGTTTTTTGGACTTTTTTATCATTTGAACTCCTACATCTCTCCTCAAAAACTTATTTCTGCTGCCTTGAATATTTAAGGGGAAGCTGGTATTTTTCATTCCTGAACAATAACTCTGGCTGGTTCAGAGACAAATTCTTGATGGCAAATATGTTGCATATGTACATGGACATAGAGGGCAGACTAGATTGTTTCTGATCTTACCAAGAGAGAGCAAAGAGATCAAGACAGGGAACAGTAGATGTTAAGTAGACACATGCAGAAAACAGTCTGGGAAAAGACAGCCTAATACAGTTGCATGAGCCTTCCTGACAACACATGTGGGGGTTGTTGTGTTAATCTTTCCCTCATTAGTTCTATCTCTACAGTCTGACATTTATAACTTAAGGTCTCATGAGTTAAACAGGCATAAGCAATGGTGGAGTACTGCCATGTACAATTATTTCCTCTGCATGGAGAAATTAGAAAACACTAACGAGCATCTCACGAGTATCCCCTAAAGAGCTTGACTGCTGAGTGTCGTATGAACAGCAGCAAAGAACAGTGGGAAATAATGCTTGGAAATGTATGTAAACTTGATCATTCCTCATCATCAGTTTAACTAATAACTGTAGTGCGGTAAGTGCTGCCACCTTCCTCTTTCCCTGAAGAAGCAAGACCCAGCATAAACCTGGATAAAAAAGAAAGCTTGAACTATCTATTAATCTTTGTCCTACTCATGGTAGTATATAAAGCGCAAAGGGAATTAAGGACAGGAGTTTCAACTAAAATCTCTGCATTTTTTTACAGATTAGTAAAATTAAGGGTGAGATCCATGCTGTATAATCCAAAATGTTTGCAAAGCTGAAGGCGATAAGCAATTGGTTGAGAGCAGGGCATTGTGTGATTGGTAGGTAATGGAAGAAAAGGAACAATGCAGACTTGTTACACTGCCTAGCTTCAGACTTATAGTTTGAGTCCTAAGTTAAGAACCTCTCAAGGATGATTCAGAGCTTACTCTTCTATACAGACTGTGTTACAGCCTTACCATCTCAAGTTAGATACAAAAACTATCTGCATAAAATAGGAATGTCCACTTCCTCCATGCTATTCTGTCTCCATGATTAGAATAACTAGCAATTGAAATAGCCATTAAGTTTTTTTATTCGGTCATCTGTATGTCTAAGGTGCAATTATCCCCCTGCTTTTTTTCAGCTGATGAACTCTGGAGATTAAATATATCTGCAGTTCTGTAAAATAGATTTCTTTGAGGTACTATATGTGTATTTCTATGCATAAATCTAGATATTTATGTCAAATAGCATTCTCTCAACCACAAAACACTAAAGCGTCATTAGCGTGGAGATAATCTGCAATGCAATGTAATTTTAAGTCAAATTTTACTCATGTGACTGTGATTTGCAAAGTGAAGAAGACCAACAGAGTATAGCAAATGCTTTGTAAGAACCTCGGAACAAGGAGCAACAGCTGATTGAGATTTGTCACGAGGAAAGCATATCTAACCAACTTTTCTTTTTTTCCTTCTACAAAATGTTTTGTGGGTCATGCAGAAGCTGAAAATATCATATTTTGACTTTGGTAAGTCTTCAGACACAGGCTTAGAGGTTATTTTCCCCAATATATCAGAGAACTACCACAGGGTATGTGCAGAGACAATTAGAAAAATGTACTCGGGGATTATTTGTCAATGGTTCATAGTCACAGCAGAGGGGAGTGCTGGGCAGGATCCAGCAGACGTCTGCCTTCATTTTGGAGCTATTCAATACTTTTGCTAATGACCCAGATGATGGAATGGAAAGTGCACTTATTAAAACTGCAGGTGACAACGAGCTTCAAGAAGCTCAAGAACGGGACTGGAATTCAAAATTACACTGAGTCACAGGAGATACAGTTGGAAAAAATGCAATGAAATTCATTAGGGACTCATGCAAAGTATAACATTTCACAAGCATAATCAGCTGTAAAATCTCAGGAAGGGGACCAGCTGTGTAAGTACTCGTTATACAGAAAGGTATTTAGAAGTTATAGTGGGTGACAAGTGAACACTGTCATGCTCTTCCAACCCCCTCCCTCCATCCTCACTGTAAAACCAGTAGCAGAAGCTTCAAAATCATACTCCATTATCTTTCCAATTTATTTAGCACTGCAGAGTTCTCCTTCAGAACAACATATCCACAAGAGCTATGGACAAAAGCCAGAGGATATGAATGAGTGTGATCACATATCTGAAAAGTGTGATATTTTAGAAAGACTGAAAAAAATTAGAGAGAAAAGACTGCAAGCACACCTTGGAACAGTCTTCAAGCAGGCAATTTGCTGCTGAAAGCAAGGAAAGAAATATCCATGGAGGATATGATAAAAAAACAACAACCTAAGTATTTTTAAAACTGAGTTCAGGACAAAACTTTTAGAAATTATGAAATGAGTTTCACAGTATCATAGAAACAGTGATTTGAAAGGATCTCTGCAGGTTATTCAGTCTAACCTTCTGTTCAGTGATGGACTGTTGCCACAATTAACATCCCTGGAGGAGATGTAGATTCTTTAGAACATAAGGAGCAATATTGGAGGAAGAAACTGCAAAGCTACTTAGCCAAGGATTAGACATCTAGTATTTCATTTAGTTAAAACTGTGTAATAAACTGAAAGCTGGCAATGAAACATGAGATCAGCAGGCAATTCTGGGTAGAATTAATACTGTAATGCACTCTTTCACAAAGGGGAACATTTGAATGCTCAGTCAGGAAAGGTTAGAGGCTTCCATGGGCAAAAGGGCCATGAAATACACTGAGGCAAAAATGAGTATACTTGGTAATTCAGAGGTCCCAATACAGGCTGTGGATATAAATGGAATGGAATGAAAGCGTAATTCCAGGGAGTTTCCTAAGGCTTTTATTTTTCATTCAAAAAGAACAAATGTATAGGAATAAATTCTAAGAGTGGGTGCAATGGAAAGGACCTGAATCTCCCAAGATTTATTTTGAAGTGTTTTCTACACTCCCTTTGTCAGAATAGTTGAGGTTGGAAGGTGCTGCTGCAAATCATAGAGTGCAAGCCTCTCCACAAATTAGGGTCAGTTGGAACAGGTTGCTCAGGGCCACGTTCCATTGGGTTTTGAATGCTCCAGAGACTCCACTAACAGTCTCAGAAATTCAGGCCAGCATTTGACCATCCTCACTAGTATCTGTAGCCTTCTTTTGGATCTCAGTCAAGTTCTCTAAGGTACCAGCTACTTCTGTGGATGCTGAGGACCATGCCCCACTGCATGTCACTGTCACTGCTGAGTCGTGGTTCAGTAGACTTTCTGTTCTTTTCTGTGCCCCCTTCTGTACCAACTGCTTCATCTGAGAGCCAAAATCTTAGGCCAGGAGCTATACAGACCTCTTCCTAGCATTTGCTGAAAAGTTGTTTGGCAGGCTGTATCCAAGAATCACCGGTGGAAAAAAGTTCAAAGCACCTTCAGATCAAGAACTGTTGGCAGAGATCAGTGGAAGTAGCTAGAGATACTGCATATCAAAGCCTCCTTTAGCTACCCTCTCCTAGCCTCACCTGGTGCCCTGGGCTTAAAAGAGCTCCCAGGAGTCCTCTGAAAGCCCTACAAGTTCTCAGGAGATCTCAAAGAAAAGCACAGAGGGTGGACGCTAAATGTTGAATCTGTTTGGAAATGGAATTGTTAATTTTCACAGTAAATGTTAATTTTGAGAACTTATTTTTTCAAGAATTTTTTTTTAGAATTTAAAAGTCAGATTTAACTTGTGTTTTCTTCTTGTTTCTTTTGTAGCTTAGGGAGGTTGGGGAATCTGCTTGCCACCTCTCCACTTTCAGGTGTTTGGCAAGATCAGCCACAGCCTTGCATCTTGAGTAAACTCTAGAATCAGTTCTTTATCTACTGGAAAACAAAAAAAGTTGTGGGAGCAAAAGTGGTTTTAACAACTACCAGAATCTATTGCTGCAAACTACTATGTTAGACCCTACTCATGTTAAATCCTCTGTATACAAGACCATCATCTGCTCATGGTATCATTAGAATGGAAGTAGATCACACTTGGACATTTTGTCTCACACTGAAAAACAAGTAAATATTCTCTATTTTATCCTGTAACAGTTTTAACATGCAATAGTATTGCTGAAGGAGTAAATTAGGTCTCTAGGGGGTCCTAATCATTACGCTACAGACATATGCTCCCCCTTGTGCTCTCCCGGGTTTCATGAATCTCAAATTATTTTGCTATCTAGTAGATTACTTTCCTCAGGAGGGAGTAAAGAATGACAAATATGTACAAATTCCTTCATTCTCCCACTCTCTTACACATCTATAAAGTAGCTTAGTAAGAAAATGAGAGAAATAGGACTTCTTTTCAACAGGTAGAAGTGGATATCAACTGGCATTCTTCCACCGTTCCACCTCATGGGAGAGGGAGAAAAGCTCAAGGCAGAGAGAAGAAATCAGTGATGTCCCAAACTTTTGCTTTGTGTAAGGTGGGAATCTTTAATAGACCATGCTCCTACACAAAGGATCTTGATGTAGGAGAATGAAATAAGTATCAAATATCACAGCCCCATCAGGACAGCAATAGCTTGTGATATTAAAGAGGAAAGTAAAGCAGCTAGAAGATTTTTGTATAAATTAATAAATAAAGTTCCTGTGGCATTTCTGTGTCTCCAGATTTAGAATAAAATCTTGAGGTAAGGTTCAGCTTTGCATGATGTGAATGTGAAGAAGAACCTAATTTGTTCTGAATCTCAGAATTGTTACATGGTGACATGTAGGTTTTGTGCTAAGAAGAGAGGATGGTCATCTTCCCCAGACTGTGCATGACTTCACAGATTTATGCCAGTTCCGCTGGTCCAAAAAGTCAGGCATGACTTCACATGTGAGCATTGAAGATTTTAGATACAGTGGCCTAGATTCATTCCACTCACACCTTGCTGCCTGACAAGACTAAATTATTCTATAATTGCTGTAGATTTTCTCTGTTATCAATGCACTAAATAAGATCTCACCTGGTCTGAACACCTTTCTGAAATCTCATCATCCTCCTTCCTCTGATGATGAGATGAACCTTGGCCAGCAAAGCAGTGAATTCTGGGCTTGTATGTCCTTGGGTGTGGTGAGTGCCAGCTCTTGGACCTACTACGTCATCATTCATGCTGAATTCAAAGGCTTAGGAAGCTTAAAAGATTGTTTAAGCATTTGATTTTTCATTCAGTGCACTGAATGATTCTTTTGAAGCTCAAAAATACATGAAACTCTATCTGACTAATTTGAAGAGGCAAGTAATTTCTCTGCTAATCAAACTCAATATTCTGCTATTTTTGGGTATGCAGTTTTTCTATTCTGTTCTAATTTTCTATTTATTTTGTCCACTTCTTCTTGTCTAGAAACCTAAAATTCTTTTTAGGTCATAACTCCAGATGTAGTTATACCAGCTTGTCTTCCAATTAACATTTATTCTGATAAGTAATTATCTTTTTTTGAGTACAGTGAATGATTTTACAGTTATTGACATTTGTAAAAAAGAAAAAAAAACCTATGACCCAAATGACACATTCTTATGATTTCTACCCCCAGATGACATGTTCTTATGATTGCTGTTAAGAGCAATGTTTGCCATCATTGGAAAGATATTTATTTCTAAGCCAGTACACTCTCTTTGGAGGATCAGAAAGAAATGTGCATGTCAATCTTCTGTGCACTGCTTTGAGGAGCTGACCCTCAGTGCAAATATGGGGGGAAAATGACATCAAAAACTGAATGTCAGTAATTTGGACAGGCAGCACTAAGGAAATGTAAGCTAAAATTTTCACAGCAATGACAGTTATGCTACATTACCTATTGTGGGGAAAAAAAATAATTGAGGTAGTTCTGACAAACTAAAATCACTACAACTATGTTGTGTGTTTTATGCCAGCACATTTTTTCTTGTGGATTTTGAAAAAAGAATACAGAATTAAAGCTTTTCCAGTTTCTTATAGGGATGAACTTCATTGAAGAACCATAATGTCAAATTAGCATTAAAAAACAACTTTTCAAGAAGGGAGAATTCTCCAGTAGTTCTGTGCAGGCACAGCAGCTACGGTAGTGGGGATGTGGTCTTTAATCCAGACTCTGAGTCACTAATGAAGCATAGAAAGTAAAAAATAAATGCCAACCCATTCCTTCAGGATTTGCCAATTAAACTTTGAACAATGCTAATCAATTTCCATGTAATGTACACTCACTGCCCACTCTAATGCTGAATTCTCAGACATTTAGCAGCAGATATATTTGAAAGAATTTGAAGCAGAAGCTGCAATTTGTAGGTGAATATAGATAACATGGTACAATTGATACCTTCAGGAGATGTGAGTCTGCAGCTGAAACTGAGGTCTAGACAACAGCTACATCACTGGCATTTTAGACATATTGTATTACAGCCTCAGCAGGCGTAAAATGGTATGCACAGAGCAAGAGTGATTTACACCTGCAGAAAATCCTGCTAGCTTTAAAGATTTGTTTATGAAGGTAAAAAAAAAAAGAAGTAAAGAACAGAAATCACTTTTCCATCTGTGTTCCTCTTTTTTTTTCTGCTTTGCTTATTTTTTTATGATCTGTCAAAAGCCAAGGAAGAAAAGTGAGAGCAAAAAGCTGTGACTGAAACAAAGCCTGAGATGGCAAACAATTACTAGAGAACAGCGTAAGCAAATTAAAATGGAAAGGAAGACTCCACAGACTGCTGCTGTGCTGCTTTCTTTGGAGAATCAACTTGCAATGGATTAGAGAGAACGTGCCTTGATCCATCATCGTGTTCTCCAGTTGAGCGAGCGCAAACGGAGACTTTGGAATGAAGGTGGTGTGAAGTAAATGCTGTAATTTGTGACTGTGTGGCAGCAAATGAAACTCTGCAAGAGGGCCAAGCTATCTGAGGCAAAACAATAATAGCTTGGTGAGCATATTAGGCAACCCCAGAGGAGGGGAGATGAAAGATTCGGGCAATAAGGAGAATGTATGTATTTTAGGTGTTAGGCAACCCTGTTCTCAAGGCATTACAAGCAAGAAGAACATCTGAAAAGTGCATCTGGGTTGAGCAGAAACACACTCACCCCTGGTAAACACATTTCCTAGTAATACCTTGACGAGGAGAGAAAAAATAAAAAAGAAAATTAAAGAAAAAGAGAAAGGATTATCACCCTGACTGGTAGATTGTTTTCAGATGGCATCTGGCTAGAGGGAAATTGTATTATGAGACCTTTGTCTAGTTCCTATGATTCGTGGGTTCAGTTTCATCAGATCTAGGATATGCTTCTTACTGGGTACCACACACACTGAGAATTTATGTGGCATAGCTAAACATTGTGTCTGTATATCTTTCCTCAGTAATCTCTGATAATACCCAAATGGGCTTTTTATTTTAAACATCTGGACAGCCGTATGGTTTGTGAGAATTAAGGTGCTAAGTGAAGAAAACAGCACAACCGTAAAACCTTCCGAATAAACAAAGCTTTCTTTGGAACATTAACTTCTTTACTGAGAAATCTTCTCTCTTCCTAAAAATGCACTTAGTACTTTATGTCTTAATCTCAAGGTAACACTTTTCTCTTGCAAATAATCTCAAGGCATTTAATGGTACCATTACTGTAGAAAACTACGAGATATTTGCATAAAAGGCACATCACCAAAAGAGAAATACAAAAAAGCCCTATTTTTTTTTCCCCTAGCTTTTGTCTTTGTTTCGTACTAAAAGCAGGAAAACGCTGTTCAGCGGGGTTTTCTCTTCTATTCAGTAATAACACTGTCAGCGTTGTCATAAGAATGGCTAAAGGTGTAATTTAGGGGAATTTGTCTGCATACTAATAACTGAGTTTCTATTTGTTGATGCTGAAATCCAAAAGAGACAGAGAGAGAATGCAATTTATTCAGTTCTTTGGTGGAATCTGCCCATATGTGTGTGCATTTCTATGTCAGTGCATGTCTGCATGTGTATAGCTCAAAATCATATGTAAAACTTTCTCTCATGTGTAAATAATAAGAATATGCTGAGAATCACTACTGACAAATCATATAAAGAAGTAATAACCATAGCATGTCCCTTTCCT
The DNA here is from genome assembly GCA_013400935.1 of Turnix velox. Taxonomy (NCBI): domain Eukaryota; kingdom Metazoa; phylum Chordata; class Aves; order Charadriiformes; family Turnicidae; genus Turnix; species Turnix velox. The sequence goes on from VZTY01034683.1 coordinate 145,915, forward strand.
TCCTAAGTATTTAGAACAGTGGCTTGTATAGTCCTATTTTCTATTTCATAAATAGAAAAAACATAGAATCATAGAAAGGTTTGGGTTGGAAGGGACAGCAAAGATCATCCAGCTTCACCCTCCTGCCATGGGCAGGGGCATCTTCTGATCAGTTTGCTCAGAGCCTCAGCAAGCCTGGCCTTGGATTTCTCCAGGGATGAGGTCTCCAGCATCTCTCTGGGCAATCTGTTCTAGTGTCTCATCACCCTCATGGTGAACACGCAGGTCTTTCCATTTTTAACCCCCCAGTTTGCTTCTAGACAGGTTGCACATACCCTAATTTTCCCCCATCTCCTGCCTCTGTCCCAAATGAAACCTTAAAATACTTAAAATACTTAAATACATATGAAAATATGTCAGACAACCTCTTTCAGTAATACAAGAAATCAAAATATATAGAATTGGATATTTTGGTAGCCATACATTTTTGCAGTGCATTTTTATGCATAGAATAATGCGGCTTGATTTTATTGAAGAATTAATTCTGATCAAATTTTATGACTGTGTGACATGGTTTTAAACAGAGCAGGGTAAGTTTAGGTAAGACACTGGGAAGAAGTTCTTCACCATGAGGGTGATGAAGCACTGGAACAGGATGCCCAGTGAGGTGATGGAGACCCCACTGCTGGAGACATTGAGGGCCAGGCTTGATGTGGCTCTAAGTAACCTAGTGCAGGATGTGCCTTCTCACTGCAGGGGGTTTTGAGCAGATGACCTGGAAGGTCCCCTCCAACTCTATGATTCTATTGTATTCACACATTGACTCCCTTTCATTCATTTTAGTCTGCTAAATGCAAAGGAACATGATGGAAAAGTAAAGCTTGTTTAGATAATAATGATTTTGGAAAAGGGTTAGTTAGGTCATATTTGACCTGTATAGCACCAAGTGCTGTAAGGGAGTTTCCTCTGCTTTTCTTTAGATAAATAGTCCTTGTGCAGATAGAATTTTTTCCTGTTTATTCCTCTTTTGCATTCTTAATACTGATTGTTTTGTTATACAGAGATATCATATCTATGCATGAAAGGTATATCTACCTGTGGTGACAACTTAGACTATAATAAGATAACATAAATAAGAAATTTATGCATATGTCAGTGCTTAAGTTCTCTTGTTCATTTTTTATTTGATCCTTTAGCTCTAGTTGCATTTTGAACATCATCTTTGGGCAGGATTTGGATTTTATTTTGGTTTTTGCAAGAATCATTTTAGAAATTTCAGGCTGGAAGGTAAACTAAGATGATCTTTGTGAGAATGAAATGGAGTAATTCTGAAGCACAGTGATTTTCTCAGAATTGAGCCATAGCTCAGAAATGGATGAAACTGTGCTGTGGTTTCTCTGCTCACCTTTGAACTTGCTTGTATAAATGGCAGTTGCTGAATAGTGACATTACCTTTGGAGTGATTTCTAGGTAATAGTTACAGCTACAGCCCAGTGGAGGATCACTAAGATGATTAGAGTCCTACAGGATATACCACCCAGTGACAGGCTGAAGGAAAGAAGAGAGTGTAAAGGTGGCTGTAAAGACTGTAATTATTGCATGAAAGATTTTAAAGACAGATCCAAGCTCATCTTAGAGGTATTAGGGAGGATTAGAACCAAGAAGAAACAAACTTCAAGAAAGGCAATTCTGACTGCAAATGAGGAAAACATTTACCCCTAGGAGAATAATGAAGTATGGGAAAGAGTTGCACTGAGAGGCTGTTATATCTCTGTCTTAGGAGATTCTTGGAACCACACTGAACAAGAATGTCTGCATTCTGACTTCAGTGTGAAGACAGTTGTTGGAACTGCTTTGATGAATGAGTTTGGCTTAAGACCTCCAGATGTTCTTTTGAAATCTACCTTTAAGTATTTTTCACTTAACTGAAGAACGTAAGTGCAGAGAGCTCCTTTTACAGTTAAGGGGAAAAAAATCCTTCTGGAGGTATCATAGAATAGATGTTTTGGTTGGAAAAAACCTTTAAGATCATCAAGTCCAACCATTAACCCAACACTGCCAAGCTGCCACTAAACCACATCCCTCACTGCCACATATAAACATCTTTTAAACACCTCAAAGGATGGTGACTGGACCACTTTCCAAGGCATTTTCCATTGCTTCATTACCTTTTCAGTAAAGAAGTTTTTCCTAATATCCAACCTAAACCTTCCCTTGTATAACTTGAGGCCATCTCCTCTTCAGGCCCTCACTGGTTGCAGAAGGAGCTACGGTCAGCTCATGTTCTTACTCAGGGTCTCTTACTAGATATCCAAAGTTTCATCAAAACAAGAGGTCAGTCTGCTCATCTGGACAAATATTCATTATAAGGCTTGGAGGGTAACTCAGTCCTTCTTTGGTAACTCAGTCCTTATTGAGGAGGGCATGCTTTCCACCCTGCCTATCTTCTGTGCTGCTCTTCCACTTTATTGCCCAACTACTGAGAGGGAGAGGGAAAGGTGTGACTAGATGGAGAAGGAAACGAAGCAGCCAGCCACAGTGCCATTTGTGCACTGTATTGACATTCAGTCTGTGACCTAATTTGAGCTCTTCTGGTAATGAAGTAAATGCAAAGTAGCATTAGCGAGCATCCCAAACTCAATCCTGTAGGCAAAGGCTCAATTTTTCTCAAGCTCACACTCAGTCTTTACTTCTGTGAATGAAATAGGGGTGTTTTTCCTGAGATTAAAAACTATTCTAATGCATTGGGACTCTCAGACAATAAATTTCTTTATTTCTGAGGATTTGAAGCAGTCTCATTCCAAGTATTTATCAATGAAAAGGGAAGGAAAATTAACCATCTGGATTGCTTATACTTATGGAGATAATATGCATTTTTCTGAGAAAGAAAAACAGAGAGGCTCTTCAGACTTTAATTTCACTCTGCTTTGTACAGCAATCCAAATCTCCAGTCTGTAGACAGTTCATCCTCTCTTGAAAAGCTAGTGTAGAAAATTTCCTTCTAGGTTGTTAGGGTTACGTATGCATTAAGTAGTGCCACGGAAGGTAAGACACTACATGTCTGTGCACACATTTTCAAACCAGCTTTTAAATGCTGCCTATAACCTTTTGTGTTTTCCCCAGGGAAGTGGTTAAGGCTATCACAAGCAAAAGAAATCTGGATGCATTTTCCTGTCTTTTCTGCTGTGCATTAAAGGCTTGTGCTGCCCTCCATACGTGCTAGTATCAAACAGTCAGTCTGAGCTCAGATCCTCTTTCACTTCAAATAGCCCCAGAATCAACTACATTGATGGACTTTACTGATGTTTACCTGGCTGGCTGATCCACTGTCTTAGTTGGGGTGTGGAGGAAAACACAGGATTGCATCTGTGGACAGCAAAATGAAGTATAAATGAGACTGAATGGCAAAAACCCTCACAGTACCAGAAGAATGATGTCATGGAGGAGCAGATACACTCTGAAGAGTGCAGAAGACAAAGGCATATGTCTTATACATAATGACAGAGAAAGGGGCAGCCAGCAGAAGAGGTAGATGGTTGTAAGGGGCACAGGTTTTGAATGATTGTCAGTGCCCAGTTGCTGGCACTGATGCTGCTGGGCAGCCTGTGTGAGGAGCAACTGATGCTGCCCTGTTCTGGACACAGCTGAGCCCCTCACCCAAGCTGGGGGAACCCTGAGGGAGGGAAAAGAGGCTTGGGAAAGGGCCAAAGGCAGCCCAGGTAGAGGAAGACAAAGGAACAGGATCTTATCTGTGACTCAATAATGTTTATGAATATGTAAAGGGTGAGTGTCAGGAAGACGGAACCAGGCTCTTCTCAGTGACATCTAATAATAGGACTCAGGGCAATGGGTGCAATCTGGAACACAGGAGGTTCTACAGAAATATAAGAAAAAACTTTTTCACTATGGTTCTGTCACTATGAAGGTGACAGAACATGAACAGGCTGCCAAGAGAGGTTGTGGAGTCTCCTTCTCTGGAGACATTCAAAACCCATCTGAATGCATTCCTGTGTGACCTGGTCTAGGTGTTCCTGTTCTGACAGGGGATTGGATTAGATGATCTCTTGAGGTCCCTTCCAATCCTGTGATTCTGTGACTTCAGGCACAAATGAGAGACCTCTTTGAACACGACCCTGCTGCCAACCATCTGCTGGCTGCAGCCTGCAAATGCTGTCAGACCCCGACTATTCCAAAGAGAAAGACTGGAAAAGCATGATCCCAAACACCCAGCTTTTGCACCCAGAAAATGAGCACATATTGTTCATGAGAATGACGAGCACTGGCCTTGTCAGAATCTGTCTCCTTTGCTTTTCTACTTTCTGTTGCAAACAACAAAATCCAGAGCCAGGGTGGAAATCTGCTTATTTCTGATGGGGTTCATTTGAGTTAGTTTTGATTTGGGGTTTTTGTTTGGTTTTGGTGTGTTTAGTTTGTTTTTATCCCAAGGGGGTATTTTGATAAGTGTTCAGTGTGAAAGTTGTAATGCTTGTTGAAGTCTAGCACAGAAATGCCTCTATTTATCAAAGTAGTATCTTCCATGGCATGAATCTAGTATGACAGGAAGGACGCACCCTTTTCCTTTTGGGGCTTAGATTTTATTTATAATAGGGTGGTAGCAGCAGTGTTACATGAAGAACCTATGGTCTCAGGAAGAAAAAAGTGTTGTTGAGTAAGAACTGGAGAGATCAAACCAGTGCAGGGTTATCTCTGTTCCACCTCAAGTGTCTTCACAGCAGACAAGGCAGCTACCACCTTATTATCATTTTTATAAAAGAAGCAAGAAAATAGAATTATCTCTCCATTTTCCTCTTCTATAGGTCTTGCATCCAAATAAATTAGCTGCTTCTCATTTTGAGTGGCTCCAGTTCTCGTTGTTGTTTATACTTGGTACATTAAGCACTCCAGGGAGCGTTTCAGTAATTAGATAGGCACATTCTAGCTTTTCACTTGCTTTGTGATGTAGGTCTTTTGGGTCACATATACTCTGGAGATTCCTGTCAGTGTCTGAAGATCATTTTCTGGCTGCTTTTTTAATGCTTTAAGAACAATGATTTTAATAAGGAACTTGATGAAATTGGTAACATTACTCTATAAGTAGTCACCATTCACATGCAAAGCAGACACTTCATCTGACAGGAGAGGGAAATGGGTATATGCAGATCACCTTGACAAAGACAGAGGGCAAAATAGAATAGGTAATTCCTATACGAATCTCCAATTAAGGACTTTCTTTCTTCCAGTAATTGATAAAGGCAACTTAGATGGCATTTAAGATATGATGGTTCTCATAAAAACAGTTTTGAGTTATTCTACAGTGAGCTCAAGAGGGCATACATACATGTAGGACAGGAATGAGGTTCTGAAAAAGGAACTATGTTGTCATTTTTTTGATGGATTGCCTGATAGATGCAATGCCCACTTAAATTTGTTCAGGACTCCACTTTCTATGGCAAGTTGAAATGACTAAACCTGTAATGTCTAAAGCTACACAATGAAAACTAAACAAACAAATACATTATCTGAAATTCAGAGAAGGGTGATTTCCTTCTGGACCTCTGGTGGTGTGTATAGTGGATCAATTCAGCTTAAATGGAGATATTCATAGCTTTTTAAGATACTTTTTAAAGTATCATATTTTCAAGTCTTTGATACCTCTGGGCATCTCCAGTATTACTTATATGTTTAGACGATGAAGCTTACTTTTGTTTTAAGTGTCAACATTTAAGAATTAACATTTTAGAGTTTAAAAATGTTTTTCACAAGTATTCCCACCTAAACATGTTTGTCTTCTAGGTTGTTTTTTAAAAAATTATTAGTTTTAATGAATCAAAATATACTATTTTGAGGCCTAGATGTTACAAGCTTAAGGTTTAACATATGTAGCTGATGGCCTCTTCCCATTCCAGGATGTCATAGAAAGTGATTTAGTCCCTAAAGACAGGGGATAGAAAAGTTAAAAAAAAAAAAAATTATCGATCCCATGCTCTTTTGAAGTGCTTCATAGACAATGCTTCGATGGGAGCTGCCCTGGTGTCCTTGTCCCAGGGTTCCCTCTCCAGCTCCTGTGTTGTTGCTGCCTGTTGTCTGTCACTCTCCATCCCTGAGGTGGCTGCATTAAATGGATGAGTGAAGCGATTCCTTCACAGGCAGAGTTGACAATTGCCACAGGAATCCTCAGAAGAAAAAAAAAAAACAAACAACCCAACACCACAACACTATATATGTGGCTACGATATTTTAGTCTGAGATATTTAAAGAAAAAACAAAATCACCCCTGCTTTCAGGGAACATTTTCTCTGGGCTTCTTCTCGTGACACAAAGCATCATGCTTTGTCTGTCCCGCTGCACTCCAGTGAGTGACATCGCTAATACAAAGTGACTGGAGTAAAGTAAACCAATGGGATGAAGCCAGCACAGTTGTGTTGATGGCTCCAAAGTCGCTCCTGGGATTGTCAAGCAGTTAAGCTGCAAATGGGCTATTTGTTATGCTGTGCTCCTTGACGTGGAGAATTCTTTGCATTATCAAAGGAGAGAATGGGGGGTGGCACAATTTGCCTTTTTTACTGAGATTTCTACCCAGCACAAAAGCATGGGATTTAGCCTCTGTTTTTGTTTTGGTTCAAATTATTTTCCAAACAATGCCATGACTCAGGAAACACAATAAATGATGGGAACAAATGTATACCTCTGGAATGCCGTGCATGAGAACACATTATTTTGCATCCACCACATTAGCTCTGCACTGGCCTTTGTTTTCCACCACATCATTCATGGTACAAGTTAATTACATACTTGCAATGTGCTGCTTTCTTTCTTGCCACACAAGATAATACTATTCTGAACTCATTTAAGCAAAGCAAGTGCTTTTCTCCCTATTATGCTTTGTGCCAAACAGTAAATAATAGTAATTAATAAAAAGCACAGTAGAGTTTGGCAAAGTCATTTCTTGGTTTTGTTAATAAAGGAAAGCAAGATTCTGTTGAGCACCAACCAGGATGTTCTTTTGCTGTTCCCAAAGGCACTTCGGGAACATAGCAAATCACTCCTTGACACAGGCAGACAGTGGCAATGAAGACTTTAATTTGCTTTCCTCAGCATACCCCACAATTTTTTATGGCATAATGGGCAAACACATTGCAAGTACTTAGTGAGGCATAAACAACTGTTTGTCCTGCATATGAATATGCCAGCAAGATTGTTGTTACACTGATCTTCCTCCTCTTCTGTCAATTTAGTCTGATCAACCAAACTGTAGTAACCTTCAGGGCTTTCCACTTCCACCATGGTACTAAGAATTGTAGAATGGTTTGGGTTGGAATGGACCTTAAAGATAATCTAGTTTCAACCCTTCTGCTATAGGCAGGGACACCTTCCACTAAACCAGGTTGTTCAGTGCCTTGTCCAGCCTGGCCTTAAACACCTTCAGAGAGGGGGCAAACTTATTCAAACATATTCTATCACACTTACCTGCAAGTATCTACACCCTTGAGACTGCATCTATTTTAGCACTTGGGCATCCTCAGACTGGGGATTTGCTGCCTTCTGGAAGGAAGTAAAATTGCAAAATATCAAACACTATTGCCAGTGGGGCCATTATCATTTGAAGGAACACAACCACTATGAATTGTCCTGCATTGAAGACTGGTTCAATCAGCAATGTATGCTTCCTCTCAGTAGACCGAGCTTTTGAGGAATATAAGAATCAATGGAGCAGGATGCCCAGAGGAGTGGTTGAGCACCATCCCTATAGGTATTTAAAAGCCAGGTAGACATACTGCTTAGAGGTATGGTTTAATCATGGTTCTTGTCAGAGTCAGGCTGATGGTTGGACTTAATAATCTGAATAGTTCCTTTCAGCCAAGGCACTTCTATGGGCTTATTTTATTTGCCATTGTAAAGTAGGTTTATGCAATAACCTAGTTACTCATAGAGGGTGGTAACCACCAAATGCCATTTCTGAAAAGAGAGCAGGCTGCAATTCCAAAATCTTAGAAGATAGATGATCCAAAGAGAAACCATGGTATGGAAAGGGAAGTATGAGTGAAAACACTTTCACAGGTTTGCTAGAGAACAGGAATTACCAGCTTCCTATAATTGCCTCTCCATTAGATGAAAATGCTACAAACATGTAGGGTACTGTTGTAATGAAGTTCTGCATCACCTGTGTCAAGCAACACTTCACTAACAGGTCACCATACTGAGTTATCCCAAACTTCATCTTCCTTCTTCCATCAGACTTTCTGGGCTTTTTTGATATTCACTGGGGCTTAGATTCAGATTTAGCTACAGTTCACAACAGGCAGCCAATCCCAGAGGCTTTATCTCTAATGTGCAGGTGTCTGTCACTTGTTAAGGAACCAACTAACAGATAACAGCAATGGTATCTCAAGCTCTACAGATAAAAATGCTTGCTGGGACAGAGAAAGATGCATCTGCTCAAGACTTATAACTTTATTGAATGTAGAGATGTAAGTGCTTTGAGTATAAATTAAAGCTATCACTAATGTTATTAGCAGATCATGCAGTAATTCTGAAATTAAGAAACAAGCTGAAATATTTTATAATAACGTAGACCTCTCCTACCACTTTGGTCTGATAGTAATTAATTACTTAGTTGTTGGTGCTAATGTACTATACTTTGGGTTTTGTTTATAAATAAGTGTTTTGTAGTTTAAAAAAGTAATTGTTTCATCACTCATTTTCAGTCACAAAAGCCAAAGGTGCCCTTTATGCAGACAAATTGAATCCAGCCAGCTAGCATTTAAATGGCCAACCCAGGCTTTAAAATTAGAAGCATTTAGATGAATGGTCAGGAATTTTCTCTTTGACTAGTTCTAATTCTTTTCTTTTCTTTAGTCTAATTTCCACTAAGGAAATAAAACAGGTTAATGAGTAGCTGGAAGCTGTGTTTGATTCTTAATGGAAGTTGTATTCCAATGAAAAGAAAAAAGAACAATATACAGCACTAAATCTATAAATCTGCAAAATCTGTAAGTTTTACATGCTCCAAAATTTCTATTGCTCACTAGAAATGAAAGACTGCTCTCTAAGTCTGGTTTGAAAAAATGATTTTATGTGATATTAAGTATTCCATGTGATATTAATTATCTACTACATCAACAACTCACTAGGACCTAAGGCTACTAGACTAATATAGATATCTGTTCCATTATTATGAGATTATAGATGCTGACCAAGTTCAATGAATTGGGAAGTCTAAGGAAAAGATACAGTTTTAGTGATAGCCAGGATTCATTCATCATTTTAGTATGTTTGGGGTGTTAATTAGAGGGAGAGGGAGTTTTGGGGTTTTTAAAATGAATTTGTGTCCTTTTATTTCTGTAGGATTTCTATTGAGATTAAAAAACCCCACTCTCATAGTCAGAGACATCATCACACCTGATAGGTTTTAAATTAATAGATGTTGGATTGCACATTGATGTGCATCCTTTCAGATGCAAGTATATCCTGAAATAAGTGTTTAGTATTGATCGAGGCATGGTAATTTAAACCTGGATTATACAATTGAGTATCAGGACATGAATCAAGCTTGGTAGGGACACTGTATAACGGCCCTTACAACCCTACTGAAGTTTAACAAGAGGTGGGAGAGGCCCCATAAGGACACATTCAAGGCCAGGCTGGATGCAGCTCTGAACAACCTGATCTATTGCAGGATGCCCTGTTCCTTGCAGCAGGGTTGAACTAGGTGGATTTGGAAGGCCCCTTCCAACCAATAGATATAGAAACCAATAAAAAGAAGGGTTCTGACCATTTCAGAGAAGAGATAAAGACTAGAAATGAATCATGGAATGGAAACAGGAGTAAAGCGATTATCTTGAGCTGCCTTTTAAGCAAATCTCGGTGAAAATGCTGAGAAAAAAATTGCACATACCTAACTCTTCTTTTGTGTTATCTAGTGTAGAGTGTATCTACTGTAAACAAATATAAAGAACATGTCTCAAAATTTGAGTGACACCACAAATGTGGTGTCTTCTTGAAAAGATTATTATAAAGCCAACTGCCCTCTTGGGAAGAACAGAGCAGATGAGGAAATCCTAGAGATTTAAGATACACTTTTTAGGTCTGAGTGATTTGAGCACCACCTCTGAGAAGGCATAGCAGAAATGTTTTCTGCCCTAAGAAATAAGTCAGAGGGCTAAGTCTCACAGTATTACTGTTACCACTCTTAATAAGGAGCAGTAGGTTGCACTTTTAATTGAGAGAAAATAAATATTGACATTCAAATTGGTCATGATAGCAAAGTGTCTTCCCTTCCCACACACCTTCACATGGTTTGTGGCATTTTCTGTTCTCATAGAAAGCCTATCCCTTTTCTATGGGCATTCTTTTCTTTAAGTTTCATGTTCTTGTTATATTGCTTATTGCTCAGGTTATGCTGAAGTGGAAGCATGCTATATGTGAAGAAGAGGTCTCTCATGGAAGTAGTTCAAAGACCCTTATTGTCTTCAGTGAACTCTGAAAACTTTTATAAGCTATAGTTTATGTTATTCTCTTGTTTTTCTTTCTACCACTTTGTACCATTTACATGACAAAGGCAAACTGCCATAATACAGTCCTAGTCTGATTTCCTTGCAATGACACACAACATCCTAGTTGTATTATTTTTATTCAATTTTTTTCTCTCTCTCTCCTTTTAAGAACTTAGTAGACTTAACTGTGATTGCAGAGGTAACACTTTCATGCTGGTTTTCAATTTGCAATTGAAAAACTTCCCACAGAAAATGGATATGGAGTTTTATGATGAAGCATTAATACCTGCTGAACAATTTCCCTAAGTAGAACAATGATTTTTGCTGTACAGGAGCAAGACAAACCAGGACAAAATTATTAGTGTTCATATTTCAGTAAACAGGAAGGGGTAAAGAGAATAAAACTGAAAAAACTAAAAAATAAATTGTTGTGACTGCAAACTCACACTGCAGAAGACTTGTCCCTGTCTTGACCTGATTGATTTCATATCCATGTAGGCATGGTATCTTTGACAAGCTTCCACTGAATTCAAGACCAGAAGGAACTCCTTAACCACAGACAATCAATTTCACCTTCTAACTCATTTCCAGTCTAATACCTTGGTCATCTAGGAAGATCCGAGATCACAACAGAACTTCTAGACACTTTATTATTTATTTAACATGTTTTCAATCAATTTAGCAGACTGAATACTAAATATACCATATTTTATTAGAAAGAGAATGTCTGGAAGAAGGCCAGAGGGCTACTTGGCTCTCTATTCTACTTGCTATAGAAACTGCTGGAAGGAGGAGATAATTTTTCCTTCAAGAAGCTGGAGTAGAGCTGACCACAGGAGAAATGAGAGAGACCTTAGAGAGGTCTGTTGCACAAATACAAGAGGAGAATAGAGTTTGATAGTAAAATACCCCACAGCAAAGGGCTTGACAAGGAGGAAGAATCCCTTATGATTGGTGTTGAATTTGTCCATAACTGAAGACTTCTGATTGGAAAGAATGGAGAAAGGGAAATTTACTTGGCACATACACTTGATAAAGGAAAATAATTTTCATGTTCTTATTTAGAATCGTAGGGTCAAAAACTGTGAGTAGTTGGTATCTTTAGGGTTTCCTCAGCTGCTCTGTTCATTGCTCTGTTGCTACACCTCCTAATTAGCAATGGGTTAATCAAGTTATGTTTGCATATTCCGTATCTTGTTGTTAAGACCTGTGATCAGCATGGTTTATCTTCTGCTATCTGTCCTCCTTTAATAGTCATTCTTCCTAAAATAAACTCTTTAGCCAAGAATCACAGAGTCAGAAGGGACCTTCAAAGGCCTGCTAGTCTAAACCCCTGCTGGGTGCAGGGTCATCCTGCATTAGATCAAGTTGCTCAGAGCTTCATCAAGCCTTGCCTTGAATGTCTCCTTGGATGGGGCCTTCACCGCCTCTCTGGGCAGCCTGTTCCATTGTATCATCTCCCTCATGGTGAAGATCTTCTTCCTAATATCTCTTCTAACCCTACACTGCTCCAGTTTAAAACCATTGTCCCTTGTCCTAGCACATCACATAGTCTCAAGATCCTTGTTCTAACTTGATATTTATGCATGCTTGTGCAAACTTAGGAAATACCTCTTCTTTCTTGGTTTAGGAGGAAGGAGGCATTTGTAACTCAAGGCATCTGTCTGAAGAGGTGGAAATATCAGCACTACCTTCAGGACTAAAGTCTGATTCCCTGCATGGACATCCTAGCGTGTAGATTTGAAAGTCACCTCTTACTACTGCTACTTACTTACATTACTCTGGAGAGTACATTTAGGAGATGTATCAGTTTCCTTATCCTGCAGCACTGTACTGGGAACTCACAACTTGTACAGTTGAGTCTGCTCTTCCATTGCTTAAGAACAGTTCATATTCCTTAACACAGATCTTTCAGTCCTGTGCATGAAAACACAATTTTTCTGAAGAAACCCCCTCTTGCCAGGCAGCCAAACACTTCATAAGAGCCCCAACTTCATTTTCATTACCACGATGTCAAACCTAGTCATCTACAGGATTAGCAGCAGGATTTGTATTCTCAGTCCCTGACAGAAATGTTCACAAATCTTCCAGTGCAGATTTTGGTGCTGTAGCCCCCTAAATTTAAATTCTGCCTGAATTCCATCTCAGTTATCTATAGTTTTCATCTTCTCTTCAAGAAGCATTGGAAAGAACATGTCTGTGCTTGGCAAGCACCTGTCACTTACACGGGGCTGAGCATACTGCTCTTCATCTGCCTAGACTTGATTATTTAGAATTGTTTTTAGTACAGCACTAACTACAGGGGAGTTCTTGTAACAATGAGAGAATTAAATCGGAGCTCCTAGAAACAATGTGCTCTGAAAACATTAAAAAGCTAAAAGTTGAATGGAACTATGTATAGATGGATGATATTTTATTCATAGGTAAACATTTAATCTCTCCACATTTCCCAAGAGTTCACACACCTAAGGGTTGAGGAACAAAATAATTTGTTGAAAAATAATTGGGCAATTACAAATCAGAAAATGCCTAAATACATTTTTAAGCTGGGTAGTATATATGTTGACAAAAGCCTGTAGATCCTACCGGTCAGTAGTCAAACATCAGCCAGAAATGAACACTTACAGTAATGAAAGCTAACAACTTACTGAGCTGTATCAACAGGAGCATTTGAGGACATCAAGGGAAGTTATTATTTCCTTTTCTTTTATGCTAGTTAGATTGCATTTGGAATGCTGTATCCAGTTTCAGATACCAGATGAAGTGGAACAGTTTCCGAGGAGGTCAGTGAGATGATCAGGGCTGGAGCACGGTGAGGAGAGACTAAGGGATCTAGGTTCACTGAGCTTGGAGAAGGGGTGACTTCTGGGGGGAATCAACAGAAGTAACCAGGAGTAAACTGAGAGTTAGAGAGAGGCCAGACCATCTTTACTGAGATGAGAAAAAGGGATAGTTATCATAAATCAAACCAGAGGGACCTCAGACAAGAAGTAATTAAACAGGTTCTTACAACAATGATGATCATGAACAGGATCTTGCTGCCCAGAAAGAATAGGGTTTCCTCCTTTGGATGTTTTCTGGACCCAGCTGGAGATAGTCCCTAGTAAATTGGTCTCAGCTCAGAAATCTGTGCAGGTGGTCAAACTGGAGATCCCCTGAGATCCCTTGCTGTCTGATTAATTCTGACTCTAAATCCAAAGGACATAGAAGCCCAGATAGTTGAGCCCCTCTGTTGATGTATCTGTAAATCTTTGATCTGTCACTTCTTCTCCCTGCCATCACTACTGGAGTACTATATGTGTTTCCGCACTTGTACCTCTTCTCCAGCTAACTCTGCTGGTTGCACATTCCCTACTATTAATATGAAAACAAGGTTGCTTGACAAAGAAGCCAAGAAAAGGGTCAAGCTACAAAAGAAGATGAAGGCAGCAGTGACAATAACACTTAATAGCTGTCATATATCTCCCAAGCTCCCTTTTTTTATATGCCATACTTCATGTTGCAGCCAGAGGCTTGCATTTTTATTATCACACTGTGTTCAGTGTAACCATGTCCTCACATTTGTCCTGTCCTGTGTGCCTTTGGAAACCTTGTTGCAGATTCCTGCCTTTCTTTCTTCATTTTTATCTTCTTCTAGGGGTAAAATAAATCAAAAATTCCAAGAGAAAAAAAATCTAAAAACCAGACCACCAAAGTCTCCCAAATCTTTTTTCCCTTGGAAACTACCTTCACTCATTAACAGTCTTTGTCACCTTGGACAACTTCTTTCTTCTGATCATCTCAGGAAAGTAAAGACAGGAGGTGAAGGTGGGGTTTTCTTTATTATTTGTTAGATATCACAGGAAAGAAAATTACTGAGGATTTTGTTGTCAGTTTTTGTTTGTTTGTGGGTTTTTTCTGTGCTGGACACTCTCCAGTTCTGCTCTACAGTTTCTCATTCATAAGACCACCTGACCAGGTCACAGTAAAAGTGCTTTATGCTTTGGGAGGGAAGCAGGAAGAAAGTAATTCTGATTGCTCTCACAGTTGTTGTACATAACTTTACTTCACACTGTGCTTTCACAGAAAGGTAGGAACCTCTTGCCATCCCATCATCTGAAAGCACAGCAGAATTACAGAAAGGATGACATAAAAAAGATTTAAACGTTGAATTGGTACATACAGAATTGAAGGTGCTTTCTGAAGATATGCTAAGAAAATTTGGCTCTAGGGGAACAACTGAAAGCTTTTAGAGAAATTTCATCTGCTTTATCTGATTACTGCCATTCTCTGCCTTGAATTAGATAGATTCATTCCATCCGTACTGTTCACAGCAAAATAGTGTTCAGGTTTCAGTCTGTAGATCTGCCAAAGACTTCCTAATTTAACTGGAAAAATCTCCCCCCCATCAGGCTTATGCTTGACTTTTTTTGTACAAGTTGAAGCACTTCTTACCACTTCTTACCTATGACAGGTTTTTCTGAGGACTGCTGGCAATAAGATTAGGAAAGGCTATCCTCAAGAAAGAATAAACTCTCTATTTAACATATAAAAATATATATAATAGGCTTTATATATAACACATTATACAAAAAATTACACAGATTTCATATTGGAATTCTGAGTAAAAGTATTTTTCTTTGTATGAAAGTATGTGGGTAGAGTTTAGGATTTACTCTCCCACGTTATCTGTGTGCTCACTAATGGAAAAAATATGAGCCAGTAATGTAATAACCTGTTTCCCAGCTGGATCTAAATAAAGTGGAAAAAGGGATGAAGTGTGGTTCACAGAGCATACAATTACTGGCAACTTCCTGTTCAAAATCAGAGAGTTAGGATGAGTCCAATTCCACCTGTTCCTCAGAAAAGGTAGAGAGGAAAGAACTTCCAACATCCTAAAGATATAATGGGTTCTTCAATAGAGAAAGAACAATAGGGAGAGACCACTCACCAATAAAAATGTCCAACATAAGCAAAGAAGGAGGTGGACTTCAGAAACAGAATCAAATAAAATGCTTAGCAGGTTCTGAGAAAATTATCAGAGGTGGAGTAAGGGACAGATAGTTAGAGATTAATAAATAAGTATCATAGCCCAATAATAAGTCTTCAGATCTATTGCTGGGTATTTTTATTGTTTGTTTTTGTGGGTTTTTTAAACTATCATTTAGAATTCATACAATCATGCAAATAACATCTCTGCAGTTTAATATTCCAGAGCTATCACTGAAGGACCTTTGAAATTCAAGTCATTCTCTTGAGAGACTAGAAATATATATCAAACTGAATCTGCTAAAATTAATATGAAATTGCTTCCATATTTCTCTCTTTTAATCTATATATCTCCCAGCCTTTCAGATCCCTTGCTGACTTGCTTTTGCTTCTTTTTTTTCCCCCCCCGAGGATTTGTGCTCACCAGTTTGAATACACAAATGTTCTCTTGCTGTTGCTCCCAGCACTTGTTAATAGATTCAAATGCTTGTGCTCCTGATGGCTTTTGTTTGCTCTTGATTCAGACACAGAATTCTGCGTGTAGCAAGGAATCTGCACAGAGCAGGCAGCTGTTTGCCAGCCAAATACACTGACACATCATGACTCTGTGCTTTTGGCATCCTCCTTTGAGTTAAAATCATGAGAATACCATGACTTTATATGAAAAGTAAGGTCTTGAGGTCCTTTTCATTATTCATATTTGTGGAGTTTGGAACAGATGAATGCTGTAACAATTGCATCACTTTCAATTTGCCAGCGTACCTCGACTGTAAGATGTGCTAGTGGTTCTTTGTACCATGGCTGAAGTATGCTAGAAGCTTTACAAGCAAATGAATGAAATCTAGCCTTGGCTGTTAAAATGGAATCAGTCCCACACACATTCATTCTAACTGTGCACATAATAACAGCCTGTAATTTCTCTCTCTTGTTAGGTGACAGCAAACTGAATCCTGATTTGGTTACTCTGGTGGTGGAACTAAAAGCAGAATTCTGATTTTGGGACTAAGAATTTAGAAACGAGCCAAGCTTCTGGCTTTTTCAGTAATTCCTATGGATTTATTTATCTTAACAGAAAATACAGCTTACAAATTGATTTTGTAAGCAGCTGCACAAAAGACATATTATATGAAAGAGAACAGTCCAAAGGCTGGCTGGCAGGCAATGAAAAGAGAAATTACAAACCTGCATTTGCAAATATCAAAATGCTGCCCAAATATATCCTGTTTGTACCGAGGGCCTGGGTGAAAGAGTGCTCTATGAGAAATAGTCTTCAGGATAGGACTTTTCAATAGGATATATGCTAGCAGGAATAGGAATAATGGATGTAAATTGGAAGAGGGGAGATTCAGGTCAGATATAAGAAATTCTTTATGGTGACAGTGGTGAGACACGGGTTTCCCAGAGAGGTTGTGGATGCCCCCTCTCTGGAGATGTTTAAGGCCAGGCTGGACAAGGCACGGAGCAATCTGTTCTAGTGGGAGGTGTCCCTGCCTATGGTATGGGAGTCGGAACTAGATGATCTTTAAGGTCCCTTCCAACCCAAACCATTCTATGACCCACATGGTACATCAATAATAAGCAAAGGAAAGATTACATATGGAATTGTAGGTACATCAGAATTTCCTTCTCTTTGTGACCACAGCTGTCCTGCTCTATTAGATGATCCAAGGATTGTCTCAAGCCCTTGCCCTCCCTCTTTTTTTTCAATATCTCTTCTACTTCATAAGTAATATCTTTCATATATATGATACTGTGAGATTCTCAAGATACAGCCCAATTCCAGCACAAAGGAGCCCAAAATCTAACACATTAAAGTTCTCTTAAACTGAGATAACCTTGCATTATCCTGGTATATCATCATTCAACTCAAGTGGATGCAGATTTGAGAATAAATCTAATTCATTCACCTCTTCCATCATTAAACTTACAAGCTCCAGAAACTCACTCCAACACCATGTTATCTCTAGAAATGTTGCCAAGGGATATGGCTAAAACACAATAAGAAGCAAGGTTGGTGGCTTCATTGAGTTTTGCTTTGTGAGGTTTAGATTTTTCCAAAGCAAATCCAGAATTGTCTTTCCTTTCCAAATACACAAAAAGGCTTTTACTTGAAGGAGTTGGTCTGCTGATCCATCTCTAACTGTAACCACGTCCTTAAGGGGCATGCACAAGAGGTGGCAATTTGACTCCTCAGCTTCCTTTCATGCAGTTTCTCACCACCAATAGGAGAGTAAACATTGCCTGTTAGTGCATAGTGTTATCACTCCCTCCATCTCCACTCAGGCACAATCAGAATAAATAATTACTGATACAGGCTGGTAGCAGAGCAGTGCTGTGCTTCACACCAAGTAATTGTTTAAATATCTCCTAACAGTTCGAACTCTCTCCAGAAAGCATCAGCAAATAGTAGTCTCACTGTGAAAACTGAGCACACAATTTTCTGTAATTTTTTTCTCAGCTCCTCAGCCTCACCAGTAAATGAGCATCGGCACCAAGTTGTTCCCAGTCCCTTAGGATCATATGCTGTCTCCAGATGTCTCAGTTCTGCAGCCTCCTCACTGAGAGATGCATCCCTGAATACTACACAAGTCACTGTGGCTAATAGTAAGGCATCTGCTCTTGATGTCTAGAGGGACAAAATGAGGGTCCTCAGGGCAGTTTCGCAGTGGGTCCTTTTGGCTAACTCCTTGAACAGCCAGAAACTTACTCTCCTACAATTCAGGGCACTAACTTTACCCTTCATCTGGCCCAATTCCCTCAGGACTGTGAACTCTGCCACTGCAGGATCACTGCAGCTCAGGCTGCCTGCAATCTTGAACTCACCAATTAACTCTTTTGCACTGATGGCCATCAAGAAGAGTATCACATCCCATCTGGTGGGGCTGTCGATTACCTGGGTGAAAAATTTATCTTCAATGCACTAGAGGAGACTCCTGGATTGCTGACAGCTCACTGTGCTACTTTTCCAGCAGATGTCAGGTTGGTTGAAATACCCCAGTAGGACAAAAGCCCATGAGCATGATGCCTCCTGTGCCTGGAATAAGAAGGCTTCATAAATAGGCTGTCCTTAATGGGGGAGCCTGTAGTAGATGCCAACCACAAGGTTCCCTTAGTTGCCTCAGCCTCTTATTATCACTAGCTCATTTTTCTGTGATCTAAACCAATTTATTTAAGTCTTTACTTATATAATAGCCATAAATAACTAAATCTGCACAACAATGAAGACTTTATGGAGTGCATTTAGTCCCTGTGAATTACTCACATACACCATGAAAGGAGAGAATGAGCTAGTTGATTTTATGTCCATCATATGAAAGATAAGAGCAAATGTTTAGCTTTAAACATGGAGTTTCTTGAACTCAGGTTCATTCTGCCACTTATCAAGATGACATTAAAAGTGGCCATTTGAAAGCTTTACCACCAGATCAATTTGGATTACTTGCTGTAATTGAAGAAGTGTGAGGATTTATGAGATGGCCACATATTTTTCTGTATCTGTCTTTGCATGTCATATTCACATCTGCTGGCATGAAATTAAGTTGGAATCAGTAGCAACCCAACTTTCACCATCACATAGAATTGGAAGGAACATTTTAAAGTCATCTAGTCCAGCTCCCCTGAAGTGAGCAGGGACATCCTGCACTAGATCAGGTTGCTCAGAACCTCATCAAGCCTGACCTTGAACATCCCCAGTGATGGGACCTCCACTGCCTCTCTAGGCAACTTTTTCCAGTCTATCTCCACCCTCAAGGTGAAACATCCTGTTTCTTACTGATTCCAAGCAGTACAGAAAATATGTATTCATTTTACCTTTGAAAAGAGTAGAGATTTGACTTCTCCTGCAGCAGTGTCATGTATCTGTTAAACACAGGCACTTATTCTACAATAAAACCCCAAAAGACGAGCCATGAGATTATTCAGTATTTGCCATATTCACAAAATAAATAAATAAATGCACGAAAGACAGAAAGTGCAGTGATGAGACAGCTACTTGTACTAGAGAATTAGCTCTTTTACTCCCAGTGAACAACCTCTTTACAGAAGGAGTTCATTTCAATTTCCTCATCTCCCTGAGATGAGTCTGTAGTGAAAAGCAATCTTAGTGAATATTTCTCTATTCCCAATGCCTCTAAGTGTACATATATTAATTTGATGAAGTTATATTAGTTAATATATAGGTTTTTCTTATATTTTTTTCTAGTATGTGTGTTTTTGTGCCTGTGAATGTGTGTGTTTGTGAAGATTCCCCAGATAGGGCCTGATTTTACTCTCAGGATGATTGCCTCTGACAGCAGTTGGGAAAGCAGTTGCAAAGACAACTCTGGGGCTGCAGTGACTGCTCTCCAGGAAATTAGACAGGGAATACTGACATTCCCTTCCTGGCCATCACAGAGCCACTCAGGAGATTGAAACATATCATTTAAACCTTCCTCATGATCCTGAGAATGCTGTTGTCTCAAGGTGTCCCCAAAGAGGGTCCATTATTGCAGCAGCTGCTGAAGGAAGAGATTTGACACAGTGGATGCAGACTGAGTGCAGTTTAAGAATCCTCTAAGGATTTAATGAAACCAGCTTGATTGAAACTGCATGGAGGGAGAATTATGTGTAAGTGCTTAAAATTCTGACTCTCATTAGGAGGACCACAGAGTAAGATGTGGCATTAGGGAAGGAAAGATTTAACTAAATGAGCATGAAGGTAGTGAAATTTTAGTGAAGATTTCTTCAATATTTCATGCCAAATCTACATGTGGTTTACATCAAGGTTTTAAACCAAAGCACCCAGGCCCACATGGCTTCAGTGTAAAAGGTTCGTGTGTCTTTAGTCTCATCTCAGCAACAGCTTAAAAGTAATGGCTGAATTTTTTTGGTAGCTGGGTAAGAAATGCAGTAATTTCTAAATGCCTCTGTGGAAAGAAAATGTTTGCTCAGAGTTTGTGCCTCCTTGGTCACCAGAAAATACAAGCAAAGCATGTAAGAGAAGCAACGTTTCCTAATCTAAGCAAATGAGGACAAAGTCACTGGAGGATGAGTATGATGAGTCACTTAAGCATCTCAGAGTCAATGATGTGAAAAGTCCCTTCCAGCCTGGCAACTCTATGAGCAGCCTGTGCCCCTGCACAAAGCTTTTTTTCCTTCTCAATAACTTATGAGTGTCTCATGCCTGCTCTTTGCTCTCTAACCAGGTTTGGAAGGTCCTTCTCTGGGGGTAGGTTGGCTCATTCTCAGACATTTTTATCTCACTGTGTTCTGCAGATCAGGAGCAAATCTTCTCTTGCCTGTGGTCAGGCAAAACTAACAGAAACACAGAGATCTAAAGATTATCACCTTCCTACAAGATATACAAAATCAGCAAGCTGAGCAGAGAAGGCAGATCAAGTGTTTTCAACTTTTTTTCCTGAAAACTTTAATGTGCTAAGTTCTGTAATCAAACACTGCAGCCTGTGTTTCACCACTGAACTTGACATTAAGAGACTGAGATACACGACAAGAAGCTCTTCACAGTTAAATGGTTGATGAGCTGATTCCATAGAAACCAAGATTCATTAACTCTGTATCTCACTAACTACTGGATTTCAGCTTGCTTGGCTTGTTTTTTTTTATTAAAGCAGTGTTACTAGAGTACAATATTTCTTAATTTTACTCTTGTGCTAAAAAAAGGAAAGAAAAAACAATTTAAAAAGTGTGAGGGAAAGAAATTAAAGGAATTTCTCTTCCCCTGAGAGAAAAGCTGAGAAGTGATGGCCATTTATTTCTGATAATTATTCTGTTTGTTGGTAAATATAGTGCTTTTAAAATCAGCTGCCACAAAGCCCACTCCCTACCTCCACGCAGCTGCCAAAAATATTCCTGTTTGATCTGGTTTTGTGTGGTTTGGATATTTGCTCTAACCCATCAGTCTTCTTCACGGAGCTGTGCATTGGCAAAATTATGCAAAAAAGCTCCTGAGAATGGGGGCATTTTTGAGACTGGACTTTAGCTGTTTATTTTTCGAGGTGGATTCAGGGACAGAGCAGGGAATTGCTCAGTTTTCCTTGAGAACACTCTGTGTAATGACTGTCCTTTTTGTAAGAGGCAGGCAAACATGAGGGGAAGTGATAGAAAGCACAGAATTCATCTCACTGGAGTCCAGCCAAGAGCTGGCTGTATGGTGGGCTCTATACCTGGGAAATGCCAGATGTCCATGCATTCAGAAGTGTAGAAATTACCATCGAAATGATGTGTTTGTCCAGCTAAACAGCTTAAGAGGCTGAAGTGACAATGGCAGGGGGTTATTATTAGATGCACAGTGTGGTCTCAGCCAGGGGAAGGCACAGCATCCATGCAGATTGTTTCTGTACAGACTGGTACTTTTGTCACTGAAGTCACTTTTATCGAAGGACTTGCACACAGCCCAAATCTGTTGCAATTTATCTATCCTTTTTTTTTTTTTTTTTTTTTTTTTTTTGACCCACTTCTTTCTAAAAATTTAGCAGATGGAGGGAAAAGCTGAAACTAACAGCACCATCTACTGGGTATATGGCATTATTGCCCAATCGAGCTAATTTTGAACGATAATGAATACAGAAAGCAAACAAGAGCAACAGATCCTCAGGGGCACGGGATGTTCAAAGGCTCTTTCCCATAGGCTAGGATATTTTTAGAGGGAATCTGAAATAAAAAGAGAAAGTATTTCTTCACTGAGAACAGGCTGGACTGCTCAGCATTGCTCTGCTTTGGACAGTTACTCTTCTTGGGGCTAGAAGTACAGACCAAAATGACTTTTGAAAATGGGGAATGAACAGCTGGGCCAGGTTTGTTCAAAGCTCTGCATTCAAATCCAAGTAGTTCCAAAAATGAAGTGAATCAACAAACAGGAAACAAGCAGAAACTGGCAGAAGTTGTACCTACTGTATAGTCTTGATCTGGTTCCATTAGAAATTATGAAAGATGGGAATGTTAAGAAAAAAACCTAAAAACGGGTTACAATGAGGAAACTGTTGAAAGTACTGAGCTCCATATTCCTCTTACCTGGATTTGCAACGGGAGCTTGGGAAGCTTCTTGAGGAGGAAGCACAGATATCTATGCATGTTTTATTCTTAGAAGCAGAATCATAGAGTCTTAGAATGGTCTGGGTTGGAAGGGACCTTCAAGATCATGTAGTTACAACCCCTCTGCCATGGGCGGGGACACCTTTCACCAGACCAGGTTGCCCAAAGCCTCATCCAGCCTGGCCTTAAACATCTCAAGGGAGGGGGCATCCACAACCTCTCTGGGCAACCTGTTCCACTGTCTCACCACCCCCACAGTAAAGA
>VZTY01034683.1:168882-311543 GCA_013400935.1 Turnix velox
GAGGGGGCATCCACAACGTCTCTGGCAACCTGTTCCACTGTCTCACCACCCCCACAGTAAAGAGCTTCTTTCTTATATCCAGCCTACATCTCCCATTTTCCAGTTTGCATCCATTACTCCTAGCCTTGCCATCCTATTAAAATGTCCTATTCCAACCTTTCTGTAGGCCCCCTTCAGGTATTGATAAGTATTGATAAGAACCTCTCAGCTGGAAGACCATGCAGAGGTATAAATTGAAGCAGTGAAGCTGGAACATTCATGGTTTTTAAAGAGTCATTACTGCTCAGCTGTTTCAAAAATGCAGTTTTTTCAACTCCTTACAAGGGGCTTTCCAGATATCAGAATATCTTTTTGTGGTGGTATATACATGTAAAATTTATTGCCTTATTTTTTTTTCTGCGCCAGTCTATTTCTGTGGTAAAAGCCTGTCATCAGTAAAATCAGTGACTGAGAATTTTGTACCTTGTTGGTGCCATCTGAGATGCCGACCTTGAAAGGCAGACTGACTTCTGCCATCTCAGAGCATTTCACTGAAAGTCTCAATTCTTCCTATCACATCCTCCCAACTCACTTATGCCAGCGATTTGCTACAATTGGATCCCTATCACCATGAGATGAAACCAAATTTAGTTTATCTGAATGTAAACAGTATTATGATACTTGAGATAGACTGGTGTAGCTGCAGAAAACAGCAAAAAACTGTAGTGTGCATAACACAGAATTGCTCAATCCAAATTAAACTCACATCTGTCTGTGGCTAGAGGCAAAACACCAGAGCAGACAAATGAAATCTCAGGAAGCTATGATGCTCCACTGGCAGACAAGAGCTTCCTCTAGAGAACATGTGGCATCTTCTGAACATGTAGAAAAGCACCACTTTTCTGATAAAGTGAATGAGGATGCAGTTCAGTTTGTTCTCATTCAGGCTTCTGGAAAAAACATGTATTTTATACTGACTCATCTTCTTACTTCTAAAATGAAAACAGTAAACTGCTAAGTCCTTACACGAGTACCAAAACTTCTACCCTGGTTTCTTTTAGTAGTTTCTCTATAAGAACACCCAACTGTACCATGTTACTATCCTAAAGAGCTTGTCACTTAAAGGACAATCACCTTGCCTTTCCCTTTCCTAATTCCTAATGAGATAACTGTCTCAATTACAGCAAAGTCCATTGTAAGTTAGGAAGGCTGCACTTTGTCATTACACATTTACTTGTGGAATGGAGCCCTCCACAGTCTGGATGGCTGCAGCATTATAAACTGATATCTTCAGAGCTATCTGATGACCTTTCTGAAGGGCTTTCCTCCTGCAAAGGGACAGAGCCTGGGATGACTACAGAGGACACTGGACATCAGCTATTCCTCGCTAGAAATGGGACACTGAACTCAGTGGATCATAACCTAAGACAGCACTCATTTCTAAACGGAGAGCAGGATGAAGTATCAGAGTTACAAGGGAGGTTATCATTCATGTAACATCATGGTTGTTTTTTCCTGTTTTGTGTTTGTTTTGCTGTTTCCATGGAAGTAACTGTCATTTGCTGTAACCAATTTAACTTACCTCTTTCCTGCGTTTCAAGGCTGCAAATTTTACTAGCGGTCCTTGGAGAGTGGGTGATGAGATTTTCACTCTACAGTCCTCAGTCTTTCTCCCAGATTTAGCTCCTCCACAGGAGAAATTGATACTGAAGTGATGTTTTAGTGATTTAATGGTATCAGATGGGTTTTTCTTGAGAAAAAAATAATAAATCACAAGTAGCAATTTACCCTCTACCTGAATAAATCTGTTCTGTGTAAACAATAGCTTATTTCAGGATTTTATATAAACTGATACATGGTTCAAAGGATTTCCCAGGTGACCAGAGTGAACATTCCTCCTTCCATTAGCATTTCTGGTGTGGTGGGAGAGTTTTTTGTCATGTGAAACAAATGCATGTTCTGTTTGATCATCTTTTTTCCATCCATTCCTGCGTGGCAACTTGCCCTCACATAGATAGCAAGTGTCAGAAAGAATTCACATTTTAAAATATTGGTTGGAGTTTATAGAAGAATCTGTCACTGCACACAAGCTAACAAACACAAAACCTCAGAGACAAGGTAAAATCAAGCTTCTATTTTGGAAAAGGCTGAAGCTTCCCACCCTGAAAATGCTATAAAGGCAAAATGAGGGAGATGTGCAGAACACTGACATGTACACACTTCTAACTTCTGAAAAATGGCCCTGCACTTCTCCCATTCCTCCCACAATACCTTTTGATTTTGTATTTACCCAGGAGCTGATTCAATCAGTCCATTAATGAATCCTAAAGGGAGTGTTTGAGCCAGAATTACAAAACAAGAGGGAAATTTTAGATCTCTGGTAGTGATCTTTATTGCATCCACAGCTATTTCTATTAATTGAACAGGATGAAACAACAATGGCAAAAAACTTTGGTTCTGGAAGGGCCATTGCATACAGAGCAGAGCACTCATCAAGAAGCCATTCAATAGGAGCATCATGGTGTTGTAAAAGTACCTAAGTTGTATCCTTAACTCCTGAATTTTTTGGGGGAGGAACTGGTCTCTGAAACTGATCTGCTGTTATGATGGATGAGTTCTAGCACTCAGACACAGCTGGTTGTCTTTTGTGACCTTGAAGTCACAATGAGACCTTGAAGTTCAGACATAGCTATCATCTCTGGCACAGTGACAGAAGAGGGAGTGAGTGTCATGTAGTGTGTGAGGAAACTGTCCTTGTGTAGGTCTGCCAGCAGCACAGCCCGTGCCTGAGGTCTGAAATGGAAAACAAGAAGAGGGATTCTCCTTAACCTTCTTCTCTTAAAAAACTTTGGCATTAGTCCTTATTCAGAGATGATCCTGGAACAAGGAAACATGGAGAAGGACAAGGAGGAAGACTGAAGTCTAGCCAGGGTCCTGCCTCTGACACTAAAAACCTCTCAGAAAGCTGGGTAAGAGGAGTAGACAACTTAACCAGGGCACCAAGGATTTAAGCCTGACATTAAAATCGTCTAAAAATTTCAGTGTTAAAAAGAGTATTTCAATGTATGATTTGGACACATTGCTCAAAGGGCTGCTGAAAACCACCCCCAATGAATCCACCACACTCTGACTTATTACATCTGCCATCACTTCCATTCTCCTGTTTTCAGGTGTTCATTAGCTTTCAGCTCTATCAAGGTATTAGATTCCTACTGACAATCAGTTAGCCCATAAGATACACATCAGCAGCTGTCATTCCTGATCTATATGATGGCTTGGAGTCAAGAGAAATCTGTGCATATTCACAAATGTGCTGCAGCTCCATTCCCATCCTCCTGCATATTGTGTTCATTATTCAGGTGAATAGGTCAAAAATAATCATCAGCAACTAGTTTTGGTGGTGAACCATAAAGAGTAGGATATCTGAGTCACAGCTGCACTATTTTGTGGCTCTCCCTGCTTGTATTGAGCCAATCAAAATGGTGTTCATAAACCCAGGAGGAACTCACTAATTTTCCCCGTCGGGATTGAAGGCAAAGCATGTGGCAACCTGTTCCCTTTTCCAATACTGTTACAAAACTTAATAAGATACTGAAGCAAGAAATCAGAAAACAGCAGCTAAGAATCAAATTGGACAGAGTTTCACAAGTATGTTAGAGAAGTGGGGACAACATAATGAAATTTGAAATTTCAGCTAGGAAAATCTGGGATGCATGGGTTGTCCAATAGGCCAAGTGCTGCAACTGGGATTTTGAATTGGTCACAGTGGACTGGTGGAATTCAGGACAATTCTGGAAAGCACAGGGATGGAATCCCATTTCTTTCACAGATGATTTAAAGCAATCCAGGATTGAGGTCATTGACAAGACAATCTGGGACTCTCCTGATTGGTGAATAAAGCCAGCACATCTGTTCCCTGCAAATATAATCCCGTAATCTTGCATTAGATATTTTATGCTTAAAAAAAAAAACCACACAGAAAGAAAAGAAACACCCAGAATTCCTACAAACTCTCAAAAGTATCAGCAGTCATTTCATTTAGAAATAGAAAGGAAACTATTCAGTAAATTTCATTCTTAAATAGCCCCCAGCCAACTGAACAAAACCCATCTGATACAATTTAAATCACTTAAATGTGAAAATTTTTCAAGGTGCTTCCTATCCAGAAGATAAAAACTACATTTTGTAATGTGTCTCCATTTTTTACCTTCCTTCTCTCTCCTCATCCTTTCCTTTTTCCTACTTTATCCTCCCTCCACAACACTATGGAAGTGCGCTCTGCTTTTTTCTTTTCAGAAGACAACTGAAATGGAATAAAAAACCTGGTCCCCTCTTTTCCTGGTCATCAATAATAGCATGAGATAATGTGAAAAGATGACTAAAGACAAATTAGCTGGCTTCATTATTTTGTGCAGACCAGACTTTAATTTAGACATTTCCAAAACCTGATCTAAGTAAAATCTGAGTCATGGTTCCCTCTAAAGACAAAAAGAAGCAATGGTGATTTGCCGTGGCAGACATTTTGTGCATCTATGGTTTGATGTTAGTACTTGGCACTACTACACCCATCAAGCAAACAGTCCTAACATCTTCAGAAGTCTTTACACCATTCTTGTAGAAAGTCTGCTCCAGAGGAGGCTTTGATACCAGGTGTCTGTATGGAGTAGAAAATTGAAGCTCAAAACTGATCCCATCACAGACACTTTGTGCCTGGCCCTGCTTGTCCCAAAACTGCCACTGTCTTGGCTGGGCAGAGCTGAGCATCCCTGAGTTGTTCCCTGGGCAGGAACTCAGATTAGTAAACTCGGCATCCCTGACCAGGTTTTTCCACAATGTTTTTGCAGTTAATTTTAAGACACTTTACAAGGTACAACAAGGAAATCACCTTGTACAAGGGATGGCTTTCATACATGTTCTCATCAGTACTTCCAATTAGCAGACTTAGTTCTTCCTTCACTGTAGAGCAATGTTAGATCTAGTTCATGCATAAAAATATTTACATTACTTGGTGAACATCACTGCTAGAACATTAACCTTACTGATTCTGAAAAAGGTGGCTCTGATGTCTTCTTTTAACATGTAAAACACAGTTCCTTAAACTTACTTATTGTTCCAGTGGATTTTAGATTTGTGGTGGGAAAAAGGTTTTCTACAAGCTTAAGCATGGTGGGAAACCTCCCCTGTTGCTGCACTCTATCTTCTGGGCATGGTTTCTCTCGGGCTATTCCCTCCTCTTTTCCACAGGGTCTATGCCAGCCCTGCCAACAAAGCATCTGGCTGACTTTCAGTAGGGGGTTAGCATCTGTCACCCAGCTGCTTTCCATCTTGTTCTCATGCCTGAGGAAAACCAGGCTGCCAGCCCTGTACAACTACCCGATCTGACTTAAATCATAATTTCCCAGAAACAAGATCACTCCTGTTGTATTCAAATCAGTGCACAGAAAACTGTACTTTACTGTATAAAACAGCCTTTCTTTCTCCTCCCTCCTTCCCCTCCTTCTTCCCACCACTTCTCTTCCTTCCCTTCCTCCCTCTCTACTTTCTTCTCTTCCTCCCTTCCTGCTTCCCTCCTTTCTTTACTTTCTTCCTCTCTCCCCTTCTTCTTCCCTTCCTTCCTCCTTTTCTCCTTCTATCCCACATATATAGGTATGAGCTGCATTTTCTATTCTGCCTGCAAAACCTGTTGTAAGCCATCACTTGAGTGAATCCAGAAGTTTCCAAAATCTGGTCTGAAGTAGAATCTGTGTCATGGTAAAAACAGCTATGTATTTATTGTATATTTAGTGATATCTGTGGTAAAGTACTTACATACAACCCTAAAAGGAGTGATTCCTAAACAGAGTTGTGCTAAATGGTGCTACAGGATCAGGATGGGAATCCAGACATGCAATAGGTTTTTTATTTCCTCTTTTTCTTCCCTCCATTTCTCAAACTCTTTCTGTGAAAACTGTGAGAAAATAAACTGGTCTATTCACAGATGTAGCTGCTTTATTAAACCCATCTTCAATCAGCCACAAAAATGAAATGTAATTCACCCTCCTGAGACAGAATTGACAGTTCCAGAAAATGTTCAGGGCTTGTGACTGACCCAGGTGTTAATGCATTCCACCTTCTGCAAAGTTCTCTTCTTGAAAGTCACCACCCCTGACCTGGCCTAATTTGAAGAAAAACATACCCAGAAGTCGACCTCATCTTGAAAACAGGCATTGCAGCTCTGATGGGGGTGACAACTTCTCGAGGAGGAAGGTAAAACTGGCTGATTTGTCCTGCCACATGAGCAGAAGCTGCAAATTCCTAAAGCAACAACTGACATTAGATGTGTGGAAGGGAAAAAGCAAGATTTGCTCCCTGTCTCCCCTCTTCTGGCAGGTGTCACGGCAGTACAAAAATGTCTGAAGAATTTTGGCTGCAACAGCAGCAGAAATAGAAGTGGGGAAATTCTGTCAAGGTGTTAGAAATGGGAGGATAACATGTTTTTTGTTTTCGTCACAGCTTTATGTACGTGTATCTGTGTTTTCAAGGGATGGAGAGAAACCAAAAGAGTGTTTTTCTTTCACAGCAAGATCTTGGTGCCTACCAACACAGCACTCATCATCAATCATGCATTGTCCATTCTTTTTTGAACTAGTGCCTTTACCACACCAATATTTTCACATTTTATCAAACCCTCTTGATTTTTCTTATTATTCATTCCCTCACACACTCACTTCCTCACAGTTTACTCTGTTGTGGTCTGCAGCATTCAACAGAAATAGCACAAAACATCCCAGTGTGTTAGAATCAAAGAACTTTCCTTGAGGAAAAAAAAACAAACCCAGCAAATAAAGCACTTCATATAATACCTTTTATATTCCCTCCATGTGAAATTCACTATTACTCAGTATCTTCGCTCAGACATTATTGTCACTTGAATGGAGAAGGACCAAGCATCCTTCAACATCCCATCTACTAAAATTAAGATTTAATCAGAATGCAACAAAGTATCCTGAAGGGAAGGGAGGGGCAAGGGAGAGGAGGATACAAGCAACTCAGTTGTTTCATTGAATTCTTGCATTCTAAATTAAAATATTTACACAGTAATTGAATTTCCATTCCTTCTTTCACACAGTGAGTTTTTAAAGACATCGTAAAGGTCTTTCTTTCCATGAGAAAGCACAGCAGGACTCTGGTATTACTGGTATCCTGTATCTGCTAGACATGGAAAGGGGGAGAATTGATCATTCCTTGTAGGTTATTAGAAGGTTTTGGACATTGAATTGCCAAAGTAAGTGAGTTCTGAGAAGAAATGGAAGTGTTTGAGAAGCCCAAAGCTAACCTCACAAATCTCTGAACTATATTTTCAGCTGCCTTTTCGGCACTTGGCTTTTGCTGCTCTCCATTCAGGATAATGCAGGTCTTCTGTAGGTCCCATTCCTATGTTCCTACCTCCTAATCTTCACTGTGTAGGGTGTCTGAGCATCTCATTTAGGATTGTGAAAGAATTTAGGAGCAGGACAATCTGAATCTTTCAGGTGCCCAACTTTCATTTGCTCCAGCTGAATCCTGGAGAAGTGAATTCACCTTTCCTCTGCCCTCACCAGGAATACACAGCATTTTAATAATCTCTAAGACTTCTGATGATATCAGAAGTATTTTGAGCAGTAAAATATATTATTTCACTTGTAATTTCCAACTTAATTTTGCTGGTCTGTAGCACTAACAGCAATTACAGAAGCACAGAATGGTAGGAGTTGAAAGGGACCTCAAGAGATCATGTACTCCAAACCCTGTCTGAGCAGGCTCACCTATAGCAGGTTGCACAGGAACTCATCCAGGACTGTTTTGAACATCTCCAGAGACAGAGACCACCTCTCTGGGCAGCCTGTTTCAGTGCTCTGCCACCCTCAGAGTAATGGAGGTACTCCTCATGTTTAGATGAGGAGGAACTTCCTAGGTTTTAAGTTTGTGCCCCTTACCTCTTGTCCTGTCACTGGGCACCACTGTAAAAAGATTGTCCCCTTTCTCTTGACACCCATGCTTTAAGTATTTGTAAGCATTGGCAAAATCCCTCCTTAGCCTGCTTTTCTCCAGCTTGAAAAGCCCCAAGTCTCTCAGCCTTTCCTCATAAGAGTGATGTTCTAGAATCCTAATCACCTTAGTGGCACTTTGCTGTACCCTCTCCAGCAGTTCCCTGTCCTTCTTGAACCGGGAAGCCCAGAATTAGATGTAGTTTTCCAGATGTGGCCTTACTAGGGCAGAGTAGAAGGGAAGGATAACCTCTCTTGACCTTCTGGACACATATTACCACCATCACCACCATTTTGAATAGCTGCCATAATTCAGCCTGTCCTTTCTGCTGTTCCTACCAGTCTGCTGAGGACTTTATAGGATCCTGATGATGTATGAAGGCCCTGCTCTCCTCAGTGCTGAGAAACTGACACCTCAGGGGGTAAAAGAGGACTTTCACACTCATTTCACAGCTATAGGAACCCCAGCACCAATCCCAACACTACAGAGCAGTCGAGGAGAGAGTGACTGTGCACATAGATTTGGATTACAAAGGCAGAGGGAGAGCACTGTCAGCCAGGGGGAAAGCAGCAGCACATAATTACATGAACAAATTGAAGCATCCCCTTGCTTTTTGACCCAAACTGGCAAGGATCCTGCCACAAACAGCACATAATTTCTCCCACTAACCAACCTGAAGAGGCAGATAATATCAGCTCAGTAAAGGCAGAAAACTGCTGCTCCTTTCAGATCTTAATTTAATTAACTGTGATTTTCCTAACAAGCACTTTTTCTTTTTTTTTTTTTTTCATTACTACAAAGAAAGGGACCAGAGGCAGATCCCACAGGCTTTCAGGCTTAAAAGACAATAAGAATTTAATGAGGCAGCTGATGTTGTGTTTACCCTCCTGCTGCAGGCACACACACTCAAGGGGCTGGAGGGCAGGAGCTGAGAATGGAGCCACCCCACCTAGGGCTCAAGATGCAGCTCAGTCCTTATCTGGGAGCAGGGTCCAATTTGAAGCCAAATTAGCACCGAGGCTTTTCTTGCATTTCCTAGATTTTTTTTTTCCTCCCCCAGATGTGTAACTGTTTAATAGCCTGGAAAAAATTTTAAAAATTTAGGTCATTTTTCCAATGGCCTCCAACCTGTTCTGCTTGCTTCTCCCCAGAGATGCCTTGCTATTTCTTTTCTGTCTGAGGCTTAGAGGGAGACTCTTGGGAATGTGAGCTATTATTTTAAGTTAATAGTGCCATCTAGTGATGTAAGGGACAAATATACCTCTGAATCATCAGGCTGAGCTGCAACGCTCAGGGTCTTCCCCAGGAATTAGCCATCTAGGATAATGTTTAATCATGTTTCTGTGTCATCAGGGTGACCTTGTCACAGAGACTGGCAGAGTCTGAAAATACTTGTGGCAGCTGCCCTGTGGAGGTGGGACCAAAGGTGAGGTGACACATTAGGAAAAGAGAAAACCCATTCAAATCTGTGTGTGAGGTTTCAGGATACTCTGCTTGGCACCTACAGGAGTGGGAGAAAGTAAAGAATTTGGTCCTGTGACACTCTTGAATATTCCTACCACATATATATTCCTATGAATATGGATATATATGAATATATGTGATACTTGTGGATATATACCTATATATATGGATATTTATGAATATATTTCCCCAGATGCAAATGTAAATATCTGCTGAATCCTCAAAATTTAGAAGCCTGATTCCCAGAGGCTTCATTTCATTAATCTATTTCCAAACAGGGGAAAAAGGCACATGGATACACACACACACACTACTCCCAAATGACAGCTGTATATATATGATCATTTGAACTCTTTCACTATGGCAACATAAAACCAAATGTGTAGAAAATCTCAGGGGGTCTTTAATACTCTGCAAGATTTGCATTTTCAAGACTATGTACAATGAAAGTTTATTCTTGCTCTCATTGTGAAGCTTTTTTCTCTAAACTCTCTCCATGTGCTGTTCAGAGTTTGTCTTCCTGCTTGTCCCTTAAGACATGAATAATACCTGAGAACTTCTTGTTAAGCCTGGAGCATGCAGTGACAACACCTTCTGTAATTTGTTTTAATGAGAAGGTAGAGGAGGATTACAAAGTCCTGCTCTGAGCGAGTCTTTCATTCTAGATGCTGAAGGGGTTTGCTGGATGACACATTTCTGTGCCTTCTTGTAGCTGAGGGAATAACATGTGGTATGAAGGTGTTCTCATTTTCCCAAATTAGAGA
This sequence comes from Turnix velox, assembly GCA_013400935.1. Classification (NCBI taxonomy): domain Eukaryota; kingdom Metazoa; phylum Chordata; class Aves; order Charadriiformes; family Turnicidae; genus Turnix; species Turnix velox. The sequence goes on from VZTY01034683.1 coordinate 179,097, forward strand.
AAAAGAAAGTCTTGAAATAATATCTTCAGGGATTTGTACAAGTATCCTCATGTCAAAGCTCTGAAAGGAGACCTGGCTGCTCTTAGCTTAGCTCGTATTTATTCTGTCCCTCATGTCTTGCAATTTCCCTTAATGACTTCCAATCATGGGGGCAAATAGAATCTGCCTCTGCTTTTTCCTGCTCTTTATTTCTTTCTGGTTTTAATTACCTGTGGGGTTTGTTTGTTTGTTTCCCTCTGACACTGCAGCGTTCACTCAGGGGTGCAGGGTGGGATGTGCTGATGACAGGAGCAGTAACGAAATGCCTCCAGAATCTAGATGTCATTTCTTCAACACACACTTGGGGCTGAAATGAGTTTCAGGCTGAAGGCAGAAGGCAATTTGTGAGACAAAGCTCTGCAGATCTGCAAAGTGTGTGGCTTGCTTCTAGAATCACACATGAATTTTTCCTAAATCATCGCTGTTTTTTGCAGGAGGTGAGTATGCCAGCAGTGCTCACCATCTTTCACATTGTTTTTTTTTTCCTTTGACACACCGTATTTGGAGATCTTGGTCTCTCACTATAAAATTTAAGCTTAATGCCAACTGTTTGAAAGTATTTTCTGCCCCAGGGTTTGAAGTAAATGTTCTGTGGGACAAACATTAATTGCATTTTTTCCTGAGAGTTTGTGAACTGGACTCTGTGACCTCAAAAGTCTCCTAATGTTCCTTTCTTTTTTTTATTTTTTTTTTGCAGCACTGTTTACTTTAAATCTTAAAATAGCTACAGCATCTAGCTTGAAATCAAGTTGAAAAACCAGGATATGATCAAAGAAAGCCTGCAGATATATATCTAGGGACTTGCTTTCTGTCTCTCCCCTCACCATTTGTTTCGCAGGACTGCAGAAAATAAAAGCACTCCTGAAAGACTCCCTCTCAAAGGCTCATCTAAGGAACAGCACATGGGTACAGTAAGGAGCTGCAGGGTCTAACTGTTCTATGCACAATTCAAACAGGGAAATTATGTATATATGTGGCACACAAAGGCTAACCACAGTCCTGCAGCCTCTAAAGATCCTGCACAAGAACCTCTATGCACCCCAATGTGAATAATTTACTACACAGTGAGCTTGGGTTTTAATAGCTTCGTGCACCACAAAAAAATTTCCTCTCAATTATCCTGATCAGTGGGCCTCTTGGATGTAAAGATCCATTTGAAAGCTCTGATGTTTCCACACCATTCCACACCATTCTGAATGCCATTTGCCTGCAGATAAAGTATGTCACTGTACCAATTAGAGCCAATTATGAACTAATTGACCTGCTGTGACATGGAGATGTCAGGCAGGATCTAGTTTGCCTTCACAGGACAGAGAAGGCAGGACCCACACTAGTGTGCAGGTCTCAGGGATTTGCATTTCTGGGTTTTCTATAGCCTTTGGATATAGATTGCCAGATTTGGACTTTACAGGGTCTTTATTTGAGCCAGGTAAAAATGTACCAGTGTGTGATCTTGGAGAGAATTATATCTACATGAAGGGTTGTACTGCTTTGGGTTGTAACCAAGGTCATGCAACAGCACACTGATTTTCTTCTCTTTTCCTTCCCTGTATGGATCAGCATTGCATCTGTCACGAGTCACTACACATACAGAGACAAATGTTTGGCTTTATTTCCTGCAGATTTTCACAGCTGATTTTCTGCCTGAAGTCTGAATTGAGGACCAGACCCTGCCCCATGCAACCTCAATTCCCATTTTCAGAACTATGGCAAATCCATTATGTGAGGATTTGAGGGAAGGAAGTTATCTAGTTTGTAGTGTCTTGGGACTTGAGGTTATTAAGGATTCTCTTCAGAAAGAATGTCAGATTAATAGGTTGGTAGGCAAATGCCTGCAAGCTTGTCAGCTCTGTGACACATATTGTTCTTATCCCTGAGTGGAATGTGTGTGTTTTCAGTAATTGTTATTCCTTGCCTTTCTCAAAGCACTCACATCAGGTTTCAAAAGAGGAATGGTCTGTCATGGAACTGAGAGAGATAACACTTGTGTTTGGAGCAGTGTCTGTGGAACACATCAACAAAGATGTAGCCACTTCAGTAAGACACAGAGGACTTGGTTCTTCTGTACCTCTGCTTGGGCTTGTTGATTTCTGTATTAATCAAAAGATAAGAGACTGAACATTCTGTATGTACAGTAATCCCACATAGGTTCTAAGTGAGATGAGGACTAAAACTACAGTCAGAGCAAGCTGGTGGTGGGGCATCTTGAAAGCCAAGTTTCAGATGGAGACATTCTCATTCCCTTGTCACCATCACTCTTTTGCCACCACTGCTCTGCACCCTGCAGGTCTTTTGGAGTATAAGGCATACCACAGGTTACCCTGTTCTCATTTGTGAGAGTCACACTAATTAACATTTACACATTTGGGCAAGGTCTCTTTCTCATCCTCTCAGTTGGCTAGTGGCCATTATAGCTCACAGTCATGCTCTGATGAGAAATAAAAATGTCTTTTGCAGAGAAAGTCTATTGAAGTCAGAGGTGTGGTATTTTACCTACTGCCACCGCTGGCATGGCTTGAAAAGTTAGACATCCACCTAAGACTGCAATTTAAGGGAATGATTCACCTGAACAATCTTCAGCAGTCTCAGAATGAGATGATTCCCCCCCTGGAGAAACATCTCTTTCTCTCAGAGTGCTGAGGAATCCTAGACTCCACACTTCAATCTGCTGAATAAACCTGAATGTCTACCATGCTGTTATCTCCACATGATCAAGCCAAGCCTGTATGGTCAAAAGAGTCAGTAGACATTAGGAAACTCCCAAACTTCATTCATATCAAATTATCTTTGTCTACTAAAATAACAATGCAGATTCCTTGTGGAGAGAAGACTCATGCAATGTAAACATGCAGCACTGGATGAGGTGAAGACTGCATCAGTCTCTACTAAACCTCACATCTTTAAATGGACAATGTTAGTTAAGAAGAATCCCACTCTTTGTGGTCATCAGCTACTGTACTTAAGAACTCACATATCTTAAGTAGAACACTCTAGGCAGGACTTTTATGTTTTATTTTCCTTTCTGCTACTCTATACATCTTTCTCCTACGCTTTATGGAGAGGCTGAGGTATATATATTTACAAGGATGTCAGAAAGGGAAGATTCATATTCATAAAGAAAAACGTGACAGTAAATGAGTGAAAACCTGAGCAAATGCAGAATCTGTTTCTGTGACTGGAACAATAATGGTCCCTTTAATAATGCAGTATCTTTGGATCATCAAATCTATTTTTTGAGAAGAAACCCTCTTTGGAGCAATTTTAAATGTATGTTGTTAGTCTAATTAGCAATGGGTTTGTCACATTCCCAGCTTATTCACAAGAACATATATTTTAAAGGGTTGATGCCTTTGTTTGAGCACATTAAGATTTTATGTGAAATTACAGATACAAAACTTACACTTTTGCTCATTCATTGGGAAAAAAAAAATCTTCTTGGGATAATCTCTAACATATTTAATCTCTCACACATTCAAGGTGCATAAATAAGTTCTTTTACGTATTCACACCATCAGTACCTTGTCTCATTTGTTCTGCTCCTACATACATTTATAGGAAATACCTTCAGCTCAGAACTAACAAATACCAGGATTGTTACATTTTCTTTAGACTTTGATAGCTTATGAGAGAGAGCATTTACAAGTGTAAGTCACGCTTTTCATAAGGCTCTTATCCTTGTTTTCAGCTTTGGAGCCAGAATGAATTGCAGCTGAGCAGGGGTACAGCTCTTCCAAATACTGATCCCAGCTTTTTTTTTTACCCTGTTACAGACTAATGATATTTTTGGACTCAAATATTATCAAAATAAACACAAATAACTTATAATTTTCTTGTCTGTAATTTTGGTTTTGCTTTGTTTTGTTTTTTTTTTTAATTAATCTTTCCTACAGAAAAGTGTATCTACATACATGTTTTTACACTCACATCATATAATTCCAACCTAGACATCCCTGCTAGAACTCTCTGCTAGATGGCAAAGGATACTCTTTCTTCTTAGAGTCCTAAAATAATATTAGATGCAAAACAGAGAGAAAGAGAATATCAGAAAAAGAGATCACCAAGAGCAAATGACTTCCATAAAGAAAGCTGTTGATAGAGGGAAATTGAAAACAAAGCACATGTTAACAGCAGAAAAAATCACAAACATGGCTTCAGAGGCTCATAGGAACTGAGGCTTCAGAGCATAGTCTGCTCCCACTGAAATCACTGAGAAATTTCATAGCAAATAGGAATATAATTAAATATGGAAAGGAATCATGGGTTAACTAGTACCATATCATACACTCTACAAGGATAGATTTTTTATCTCCTTTTAGAAGGAAGAGGTAGTGACCATGATGGCCAGCTAGAACAGAGGCTGCACTGACAAAAAGTGTGAGCAATACCTGAAAGGATGATAGGGACCCTTCAACACCTCCCTCACTGAGGGAGGATAATTGGAAGCTTCTCAGAATTAGAAAACCAATGACAGATAAGGAAGAACATGTAACACTTTATCTAAGTGTGAAAGAGAGAGAGAGAGAGAGTAGTGAAAGAATAAAATTTAAGAAAAGAGGCACTCCAGAGAATTTTTTTTATTTAAAACTAAGGGAAGAGCATATCATGAACAAAGAAAAGGGCACCATTAATGCAATTACTGCTTTAGACTCAGGCTGTAGACAGAATTAGGCCAGGTGTTACCAGAAGATCTAACATTCATTATAATTCATTTTGAAAGGAAAATTAAGCCACTGATATTTCATTGCACCAGTTGAAAGGAAGTAGGACTTAGTGAAAAATAGTAAGGGGTAGACAATGAAAACATTGCCTGGTTTTCATGTCACTCTTCTGTCATGTCTTCAGACACAGAATCCCTAGAAAGAGACACCTGCTCTGATTAGTACCTGTGTCCCCATCTTGCTCCCTGGAAAATACCCTCAGGTAAAAAACTGGGCTGCCACTGGGAGGGAGAAGTGAAAACAGTCACAAGCTCTGCTGTATCAAAGGAAAAACATTGAAGATATCCATGATAAGCAAATACTTTGTCAGCATGGTCTTCTCTGCCTGTTTCCCCAGAGTCAGGTAAGGAAACATTCAAATGCTCCTCTTCAAGACCAGCCTGATGCTGGCTTTAAAGTCAAGAGCATTGATTCAGTGGACATCAGAAAACATTGCTCATGTGTCACTTAGTGTATGGATTCTCAAGTCCTTACTAATGTTTCCTGATCTGCACTTGGTGTGAATAAATGGGAGCGCATGTGAAGGCATCATGAAAAGGAAATGTTTGTCAGGACATTTAAAGGAAGACTTGAATTTTGCTTTTGTTTATATATCTTTCTAATCCTTTATGTAATCCTCTTATTTACTACACATTCATACTACCACACTGAAATCAGATTAAAATCGAATTTCTTTGCATATAAACACAAATCTTTTCCCAGATTATAGTGCAGAAAAGGCAACAAATAGCAGCCTCCAAGGGTGGGTCTTTTAGATATAATAATAATAAGAGATCAGGCCATTATACATCCAGATTCCCCTTTCTGTCCCAGGGAAACAGAAATTCCCCTTCTCTTGATAGTTCTTGTAAGGACCTTCTTTTTCACAGTCACTCACAGCTTCAAAAAAAGAGCACAAAAAAGAGGGGATTTTTCCTCTTTTTTTGTTTAATTTTTTTTAGGAAAAAAGAGAAAAATAGACAAAAGAAATAAGGAAGATATGTAGTTGGATTTAGGGATGATTTCAGGCATGGACACCTCTGTTATGCATTGGAAGGAGGGCATGTGCATCAGTCCATTGGCAACATAGAGTCCTCAGAGAGCTGGAACCTTCAGCTTCCTTTTTTGCAAACTGTCTCATTAGGTAAATTTGTGTTGCTATGGAAACACAATGCCTAGTACATTCACTGTGTTGACAAGAGAAGAAAATACAGGATGCATTCCTTTAATATTTCTCAAGGTTGACCATTCCCTTGGGGAGGATCTCCTGTAGCATCATCTCTGACTTATTTACAAATGTCATTGAAATCTCTACAGAAGTCATAGGGCAGGATGCTCTCCTCTGGAGTGCGTCTTTCCTTCAACCAACTATTTATTCTCTCCTTGCTTTAGACTCACAGTTAGCTATTAGAATTGGACCTTCTTCCTGGGCTTTTAGGATGTGAAAGTCATTGATTACAGTCACTCTAAGGCATATTAGATTCAGACTAGATATAAGAAAGAAATTCTTTAGGGTGAGGGTGGTGAAACACTGGAACAGATTACCCAGAGGTTGTGGCTGCCCCTCCCTGGAGATGTTTAAGCCCAGGCTGGATGAGGCACTGAGCAACCTGATCTAGTGGGAGGTGTCCCTTCTTATGGTAGGGGGGTTGGAACTAGATGATCTTTAAGGTACCTTCCAACCCAAAGTATTCTATTCTATGATTCTATTTCTATTCTATTTCTTTTTATAAAATTTGTGAGTACATGGCCTTGTTTCTTTCTAATGAAATTTGAGTCAGAGACTTCCTAACAATTAGTTTTCTTGTAGTCATCAAACACAGTGTAGATGGATTAAAAACATGGCATAACTTGCGGACACCACCCTTTCATTATCATTTCCACTATCATATCATATCCATGAAATTACCCATGTTTTGCTCCAGGAATTAGAAAATGACCATTCCTCCTCCAGTCATCCATGCCATACATGAAGCACACATTATGGGACAGTACCTATCAAATCTGAACAGAAGTTGATGTAAAACTCTAGAGAAACAGCAACTGACTTCTTTTAGGGTGGTACAGGAGTAGTACAGGCAGCACAGTGCAAACATGGAAACCAGTGAGCTGCTGAGACATTAAGGGAGAGGCAACAACTGTAAAAGGAGTAGGCTGCAGTCTTCAAAATATAAGACATTCACCTTGATACTTATGTTTATACATTAGTAATGGTTAAGAAGCTGAACTACTCCATTCTTCATTATGACAACTGCATGCATTTGTGTTCATCATGTTTTATCAGCTGAGAGCAGGCACTGAAATAATTTAAGAAGTTGTTCAAGAATAAGTAGCAAGCCAGTGGCATAGCCAGGAGTGAAGTTTGTTTATAACAGTAAGGTTCTGAAGACTCAAGGCTGGGCTGGCAGCCCACATTAGATGTGCTTTCTTCAAAGTATTTTCACCAATGGTGTTATCTGAATAAAGGCTAAGTAAAAGAAACATAAGGACCTGACAATGATAAAAGGAACAATGAGTGGTGAGAGAACACTAGTAACCTAATCAGTGAAAACCTAATAATTGCAAATGCTGTCTAAACCAGTTGCTCCTCAGACCATCAAAGGAGCAGGACTTAATCATTATCCAGATGTGAAACCTACCATGAAGGGCAGCCTAAAACAGTACCTCCCCAGAAAGCCATGAAACTTAAGGGTTTATTGCCTAAAGGGGTTATGCTGCATTATCGAAGGTTCTCTGGCAAAAATGCTGAAAACTTGTTATCTCCAAAATTTATAATTGGTTTAATCAAATGGTACCAGGTTACCATAATGACATAAAGTTTAATGTATGATTGCATCATTCTTGGAGCTTATCAAAAAGGGAAACCTCCCCCCCAGCCTCCCTATTTTTAGTTCTTAAGATTATGAATGGCATCTTTTGGAAATAACCAGTGATTCTGACTTTACCAGATTTCTGAGGAATCAGCCTTGATTCAGAAGGGTCCCTTCAGCCTATAAAACCAAGAATCTACATTTCAAGCCTTGAGTTAACCACCTCTTAGGAAGATCTTCTATTTTTAAGTGTGTCCTACACAGTTATGAATTTACCCACACAGCTCTGGAAGAGACTAAGCTTATTTTCTATCAAGTGAGATGTCTGCATCCCAATACTGGAGTCACAGCATCTATTTTGTATTGACCATGAAATTATTCAGAATAGTATTTTAAGCTGTAATGGACATTCAGCACCTGCACTGTCCCCAGTAGTGACACTTAGCTCTCAGGGCATTTCTTGAGCAGTGTAGATGAATATCTATTTTCATCTCTGATCTGGAAGCAGATGTTGATGGGCTAGGACCTGGGTTTGCATAGATGGTTTTGAAGAAAACCTGGTTACCTCAGCCTTCTCCATGTTTTATTGATATATCATGTTTTATTACATAGTAACAAAAATAGAAGCAGAAGTGTTCATTGCCTTAATAAAATATGTATAAAACAATATTTCCAAAACAAGACTTTCAGATATTAAACTCAAGACTGTTTCCTCAAACAGTTCCTCAACAGCTTCTTCCATGAAGTATTTAAATTTAGATTCTGTGAAGTAGCACGGTGTCATAATCTCAATTTAATTGATGCTTTAATCCTTCTGTTTGTCTGAGTGATGGTGAAGGGAATGTCAATTAAACAGCAGTTTTGCTGAGATAATATTTAAAAGCCTGGCAGAAGAAAAAGAAGTGTCTTTGACATCTCACAGTACTGACATCTACCTGAAAGTATTGTGTTTAACATTTTAGTGAAATAAAAGGTGAAAATGCATTTTTATGCAGTAAACTCTTCTCAGTTGAATTGCATTTGGTTTTTATCCTTTGAAAAGAAGATGCTTGGACACAGTTGAACAGACCAGGGATTATGCCATTGGCTTAGTGCAAGCAGTTTGTCAAATGCATGGTTCTATTTTCTTGTAGAACTGCAAGAAAATTTCTTTGTTGCCTTTTTATGCATAGCTTCCATGAAGAAATTGGAGAAAGCACTGACCTCATAATATAATCCAAAGATATATATCACAGAGAAGACAATTTTTGGTCAAGAGGCTGGAGAGCAGCCTCTTAGAAAGAGATCTGAGGTTTTGGGTTGGTATATTGCACATGGACTTGTACAAGACTGTCAAGAGGAGAGCCACAGAATTTATTAGATGCCTGAGATACCTCTGCTGTAAGGACAGGCTGGGAGAGCTGGGCTTGTCCAGCTTTGAGAAGATAAAGCTTCACAGGGAGAACTTAAAGCAATTATAGAACCTTTTGATGAACTTATGTATAAACTTAAACCTATAGAACCTTTCAATACTTAAACAAAGCCTATAGGAATGACTAAAATTGATTTTCCTACCAAGGCCTGTAGTGAAAGGATGAGGAGAAATGGTTTAAACTAAAACAGTCTGATTTCCTGATAGCAATAAACACAGACATGAGAAGCTGTGTAAAAAGTTACTGCTTTGAATTATTTGGGGCTTTTTGTTGCCATTTTTAGCAGGATGGGACATATGTCATTAAGCTTACATATTCACATTGGACTGGATGAGAAGATTGGCCAGAGAGATGCTGGATGCCCCATCCCTAGAGACATTCAAGGCTTGATGAAACTTAGCAACTTGATCTAGTGCAGAATGTCCCTGCTTACTGTAGGGTAATTGGACTGGTTGGCCTCTGAAGGTTCCTTCCAACTCTATCATTTCATTGTTCTATGGTCTTCATTCATTTTCCCAAAAGAAACTTTCATAAAATGGGAAACAAAAATAAAAACCTTCCAGGATTTCTTGGTATAAATTGGTGAAACAATTTTCCTTCCTCACATTTATTTGCTGTCTCCACTCCCCAAATCATAGAGGAGATATAAAGTAGCAGAAGATCAATGCCAAAGTAAAAAGAAACCAGCTCTCTACAAAGATCATATGAACTTTTCCCACACACCACTACCTACTCCCCCCCTCGCCCCAGTAAAAGAATGTCGATCTCTTTATATAAGCAAAGCCTTGTATCTCAGGAAATAGCCTGGCTTCTAAAAATCAGCTGAGCTACTTACAGCAAAGTGGATTTGACTTTATCACTAAATCGTAAAAAAGCAGGATTAAGGATTGTTTCCTTTTCAATTTCTCAGGCTTGTGCCTCAAAGCATGCGAAAGCCTACCATAAGGCATGGCTTCAGCACTGAGAGCTAATCCCCTTCCTTCGTACAGTGACAGGGGATGGTTTTTTGCTCCACTCCGAGATACTTCCTTTGATTTACCCATCTCTGCCAGTGTCACTAAGCAAGTTTTCTTCCTCCTCTCACCCCTCACTGACTTGAAAGGAATCTTCTCTTCTGCCTGCTTCATTAGGTCTCACCCAGCTCTAGTGGGGGTGGTTCTTCTCAGTGGGGAAAACAATGCCATGCTATTGCAAGATGTAAGGAAAGTGTAATTCTTCAGTTCTATTCCTGAACAGGGGATTGAGGGATGCTGGGGCTAACAGGAGAAGAGCAGCCATTAGGGCCACTCAGAGTATGCAGACATCAAAGTGTCCCTGCATGCTCAGGAGCTCTCCCAGCCAGAGCATGCTGTCAGCCATCTCTGCTTCATGTATTATGCAGAACATTGAGACTGCTCTTTGATCAAGAGGAAACTGAGTAGAAATAGCAGAGGAAACAGCCCAAGAGTGTTGCTCTGCAAGTGAAGGGCTGCCTGCACTTCTGTGTTTAACTTTACTTTCAAGGCTTTCCCTTTTGTCTTACCAAGTTCCAAAGGATGGAGAAGAGCAGCTTCCTGTATTTATCCCAGGGAAGGTCCCCTGGAAAAAAAGCAAATGAAAAAATAACCAAGGAAAAAGCAAGAGGATGAGGGCTTGCTTCTGTGTGAGAGTGTTTGTGTTTATTTATTTATATGTAGTAACAACACATGAACACAGAGGAGAAAAAAACACAGTTTCCTGAAGAATCTTCTTGCCTTGCTTGGGCAAATGTATGGCATAAATGGGGAGGGAGCAAGACTCCTCTGAAGGATGAGTCTTGTCTGTCCTGGTCAACATCTTTCTTCCATCTATTTGTTTTTTAACAGATTTTTCTCAGTTCCTCAGGAAATACAAGATCAACAGCACCAGTCCACCTACTGTGCTGATATATTTCAATTTATTTCAGTTCTTTACCTGACATTCTCCTGCCATTCCAGCTTTGCAATTTCTAGAGTGTGGCTGTTGTAAGGGGAGGAATCCATCTGAAGAAAGAAGGAAGATTCCTTGTTTTTACTCCAGACTGGTCTGATAAACTATTTAAAATTCAAGAAATGTTGAAACTGGATCTATTTAAAAGCCAACTCCACCTGAGGTGGATCCATTTAGAAGAGGATAGCTTCTGGTTGCTCAATACTTGACAATCCAGGATAATCACAGAGTCCTAGAATGTGTTGAATTGGAAGGGATATTCAAAGGTCATTCAGTCCAACCTCCTGCACTGAGAAGGGGCGTCTTGCACTAGATCAGGTTGGTCAGGCCCTCATCAAGCCTGGCCTTGAGTGTCTCTGGGGATGGGACCTCCACCACTTCTCCAGGCAACCTGTTCCAGTGCCTCACCACCAACATGGTGAAGAACTTGTTCCTGTTGTCTAATCTAAACCTTCCCTGCTCCAGTTTAAAACTACTGCCCCTCGTCCTGTTGCTACATGCCCTGGCAAACAGTCCCTCCCCAGCTTTCCTGTAGCCCCTGTCTCCAAGCTGAACAGCCCCATCTTCCTCAGCCTGTCCTTGTAGCAGAGGTGTTCCAGCCCTAGGGTCATCCTAGTGACCATCCTCAGGACCCTGTCCACCAGGTCCTTCCTGGTGCTTAGTGCTGTAGGGCTGGATGTGGTACTCCAAGTGGGGTCTCACCTGAGTAGAGCAGAGGGGCAGAATCACCTCTCTAGATCTACTGGCCACAACTCTTCTGATACAGCCCAGGATAACACTGGCCTTCTGGGCTGCAAGGCTCTGTTGTTGGCTCATGTTAAGGTTTTCATCCATCAGTGCCCTCAAGACCTTTTCCACAGAGCTGCTCTCTATCACATCTTTGACACTAGTTAGAAAATGTACATCTGCTTGTGGGGTCATTTGGCTATGTCTTTATTCTACTAGCGCAGTGACAGCAACTTGCTCTGTTACACTATTGATCAGTTAAAACAGTGCCTGGCACAGTTTTGGTCAGGAAGAACGATATAGATATTGACAATTCCCAGACCATGGAGCATTTCCAAGAAATATATTAGATGCAGCCATTCCGTTCTGGAAGCCAAGGGAGTTTAATAGTATAGTATAGATATTGACCACTTCATGCCAGTACTTTCAGTGCCAGAGGGAAGTCCCAGCAATTTTAATTTAATAGTGCACATGTAAGCCTTCTCTTATTTCTGCTAAACAAGCACTGGCTACCAACCCAAAATAATCCAACAGCAGAGATGAAAACTGGATGCTCCCATCCCCACTGATTATCCTCACCATGAGTTAGTGCTCTTTCATGAATTTTTTAATCTTGCAGCCATATATTTTGCCTTCCCATGTTTGGAGTGGCCCAGATTTCTCCACAGGAAGGATGGTAGCATCTCTACCCAGACTCTGGGTTAGCTATGGTATTCTCACTTGGGATGTAAGAGATCTCCAGTGAAACAGATCTAGGACTGGAGTAACTCAACTCTGAGCTATTTCTTCTTAATGTTTTTGTACAAGGCCTGGTTAAGATGGAGTCTGTTCTCTTCAGAGCATCTCATATGGTGCTGTGTGTTAAATTTTTGACCAAAACAATGCTGACAATGCATTCGAGTTTTTTCTGTGGCTGAACAGTGTTTGCACAGCATCAGCTCCTTCCATTTCTCCCCCTGTCCTCACAGTGAGCACATTGGGTTAGAAGGGACACAACCAGGCAGATGATGCAAACTAACCAAAGAGATATGCCATGTCATTAACCTCATGCTTAGCAATAAAAGAAGGGTTCAGGGAGGTTGGGCATCTCTTTGACAGGAATATATGAGGCATCACTCTGGCCATGGGAGATGGTGAGTTTCATTTGGTTTTCTTTTTCTCTTCTTCCATTTCTTCTTCTGTTATTGGACATTTATTATCTCAACCCACAAGCTTTTACTCCTTTGTTCCTCTTTCCTTGTCCCACTGTGGGTTGGAGGAGGGAGGTGAGCCAGAATCTATGTGGTACTTAGCTGTTCCCCTCAGATAACCCACAACAATTTTACAGAACAGAGGTGAAATCAGCAGCGAGAACCCTACCTCAGGCTCAGTACTGNTGTTGATTGGAGGAGGAAGGTGAGCCAGCATCTATGTGGTACTTAGCTGCTCCCCTCAGATAACTCATAACAATTTTACAGAAATCAGCAGCGAGAACCCTACCTCAGGCTCAGTACTGTAAATGCAGCACCTGGAGCACTTAATTTCTAACTTTTGGAGCAGAGAATGATTTTTTACTTTAAATCCATTCATACATTTCTGGATTCAATTCCTTTTCTCTCTATTTCCCTCTCTTTTTGCAGGAGTAACTCTGCAGAACTGGGGCAGAGGTAAAGCAAATATGAGTTATGAAATTCTGGAAGCAAATTCGACTTCTATCAACTTACAACATACTTCTTTCAAATTGTTCAGAAAATTTGTCTGATCAGATGAGCAGCTACGATAAGTATTAAAGCAAGTAGATGAAATAATATTTAGCTCACCTTTCAACCACTCATAATAAATAAATGCAATAATGCAATAAATAGCATATGCTAACCCACCCCAATAATGATAATATTGGAACTGTGAAAAAAAATAATATCTCTGTAATGTTATTTGTGAGGCACATCTACAGAAAAAAAACCCACCTCTGATGTGAGCTTACCACTTATTTGTATTTTTTAAAAGACTTGGTGGCTTCTTTACTTGCTGAGAATAGTCCCACAGCAGATGTCTAATGGCACTTGCTGAGGTCCTGGAGACCAAGTTGATAATAACTAAAAAGTGCAATTACAATAATTTTCTCTGAATGCCACTGGGTAAAATCCTCCCAGTTACCGTGCACAGGCTTTTAAGCAATTTTCAGTCTGTGCCTCATTATACAGTTAGCAACATGTTCTTTCTCACCCTCAGCCATTTGGAAGGCTAAGCAGGAGTAGAAGGGCTTTTACCCCAGCACAATTTTCAGGGTTATTTTCCCATTTCATTGTGCTGATGAGGCTTTTCTCTCAACCACCACAAATTGCATCATGTTTTGGTCCACGTGAAGTGAAATGAAACTCAAGAAGGTAATTCAATTGCATGCCCCAATTGCATGCCTGGCACGTTTCCTCCTGCATAAAATTGTTCAGTTGCTGAAAGTCCCCTGTTACCTTTTGGTCATACTTTGAAGTTGCAGGGACTTAAAGGCAGAAACCACCATTCACTCTTTGTGACTTTGTCAAGTCACAGTGTTCAACACCACGAGGTCCAAGGGCAGAAGAAATTAGGACAGACTATATTTTAGCAACAGGTGAAATTCTGCCGTTGGTAGAATTAGTGCTTCCTTCTGGGGTCATATATGTCAATGGGTCCAAAACTTTGAGGCCCTCTGAGGCTACTTTAAATGGCATGGTGTAAATGAAGAAAGAAACTCTTCACCATGAGGGTGATGAGGCACTGAACAGGTGCCATTTGCCATTTTGATGGCAACCAAATAACAAAGCAGGAGTGGGTTTTGTCTCTGATTTGTCTCCAGGACAAAACCATCTCCAATCTGGTGGGGAGGGGCAGTAAGTCAGACTAAGAAAGATAAATACATGGCTGGCAGTACTGACCTGTCTGCAGTGACAGTGTGAGCTGTGAGATGAGTTTTTAGCTTCCATTAACCTTTCCAACACAAAGTAAATATTTATTCAGAAACATGCAGCTACTGCAGTGAGGAGAGTGGATTCCCTGAAGGAGTTGCTATCTTGGGAATAATTTTTCTCCTATTTGCATTTGGTGTGGTTGTTTATAACTCCACAAAGTGCATGTGACACACTGAGCAGACATCATCTAAGGTGGAGTGGATTAGCAAGCTCTTTGGTGACTTATGAAGGCTTTTTCTTTACTACAGAGTGAGAACCAGCCACCTGGGAGCCCACACTGAAAGCAGAAATACAGAATATTAATCTCAGAAAAGTTTTGCATCTTGTCTTTTGTGTCTACCTTTTACCTCTCTTATCTTTTCTCATGTCATAACTTTATAACCATGTAGCATCATGAGATTTTTTATCCCCTCAATGTATATAGTATAGATTAAGGTTGGTTTAATGTTCAGAGGATCACAGTGACAACTCAGTTAGTCATTAATGCTATTCCTTGTAGAGGGGAAAAAATATTGCCTGGTTACTAGAAATACAGGATATTTGTGTTTTTTAAAATTTAAATGGGAGAAATGAGAGAAAGAAGAGAGATCACAGTTCACTTTGCCACTTCACAATCCAGGAATGACTCATTAATTTTACATATCTAATATTAAGCATTCATTTCAAAGATGATAAATAATCATTACAAAATTACATACTAATGTTAAATTACTCTGATGCTTCTATTAAAAAAAATGAGGATACCCACACATCTCATAAAGACCCAGCTTGCACTTTAATAGTCTGGGGAGTTTTGTTTACTTTTTCTTTTGATGGTATCTCTTGCTTACAGAAGTGAGAAGTTCATATTTTAGTCAATTCCATCCTCCCATCAAAGAAAGATTAAATTTTACTCCAGCTGAAGTGCATTGTGGGAATGCATGAAGCTCATTTCCTCAGGAAAACTGTCTGCAAAGTAGCTGAGGGGATGTTGAAATACTTCAATGAAACAAGAGGCACAGTGATACCTCTCTACTATCAAGCTACTTTTTCAGGATTGATTGCCAGCCTCTCCTGTGCACATTGGCAATCAGAGGATGTGCTTAATTGATCCCACTTTTCTATTTTGCCTTCTTGAAAGGAGGGGGTCAATATTTGGGAACCACTGAAGAATTTCTGATAAAAGCCTTTAAAATATATGCACTCTTGTCTAATAGGATTACTCCTTCAAAGTTGCCTCAGTGGTTCAAACATTGTGACTTATATGAGTGTTTTCAAGGTCTCTCAATATTTTTTGCTCCTAATTTTCTTCTTTCTCATTAGCACTTCAGCTTAACAGCATGCTTCTTTCCTCTATGAAGGGTGAGCACTGCATAGATATCTGAAACAGTTTTGATTAATGTGTCTGAAGCTTGAAAAACCTCTGGCAGAGTATTGACTGAGTCCTTTCTAAACAAAGGCCTTCTCTTTTTACACAAGGGAAAACTCTTCTACACTATTCTTTATTAATTTATCCTACTCCATGTACTTATTTCTATATTAGGAATAGACTTGGTCTGGACTCCAATATCTTTTCAACCATTTGCCATCGTACTTGGAACAAGGAGGAAGATTCTACACCCAGCTCTTGAGGAAATTGCACTTGGGTGGACCTACAAGAATATCCTACCAAATGAAAGTTAAGTGAAGAAGACTTTTCTCAGTGCAGATTTAAATTTGTATCACAAGATCTTCTCAGAGCCAAGGCCCACCATGCAGAAATTGTCCTACATGGAGCTGCTTCTTCCAGTATATTTGTGGTACAGGATGAGCATAAGACCGATGAACCCCTTGACAGTAAAAAACATCCTACTCAGTTCCCCTTTGGATAAGTAATGAATAATTTGCAATCCTGTGGAGACTCCAGTGGGTAGGAGATCATTCAATGTTTGCTGCTGGTGAGGACAGACCTACAGCAGAAGAGAGTTAGAGATGTGAGTCTATGATTCTGTGATTCTTTGTGCTTTGGTGCTTAAGTCCAAATAATGGGACCTTGATTAGTTGATGGAAACCTTCCTGCAGGGCAAACTGAAGGGCCTTGCAGTATGAATCAAAGTAAGGTAGAAGAATTGTGTGCTTGAGAGTATTTTTCATGGCTTGAACTTCCATTTTCCTTGTATTTTCTTTATGAGCTCATAAAAAAACCTTTCATAGAGAGTGTCTGATCCTTCTTCCTTTTGGAATAAGGGGGAATTGAGTAGGAAGAGCAGTGTTATGGTGGGATCCTCTCCTTTGTACTGAGGTACTTCCACTTTAGGTCTGACACCTTTTTGTTTTGGATTTGATTTCTAGAGCAGAACTGTTTACTGTGACAATTGAACCTGTCCTGATCTAAGGATGCCAGCCCAGAAGCTAGGCAAATGGTCTGATGTCTCAGTAATCGCAAGGCTTTTTCAGAATGCTTCAAGAGTTTGGAAATACCTAATTGCTTCTAACAGCCATTAATTTCCATCCATTGTAACAAAAAGAGGAGACATATGGAAAACTGTTGTGACACCTGTAGGGAACAGACAAGGTAGTGGCTGATGGCAGCAAAATGTTGGCCTGATTGATGCATCTGTTTTTCCAGAGAAGACCAAACAAATGCAATACAAAATAAAAGATCTAATATTAATCTGAAATAGAAACTTGTGGTTTAAATGTAAGAACTCCACCAGCTGGCTGCCTACTAAAGGGATTTAAGAGGATTTCAGTATTTAACTATGATTTGTCTTTTTATTATTGTTTCTGTTTATATAATCAAAATATGGCAACAGATAATTTATATAACAAAAACATTCCAATGCAGTGTATGAATCATCTTACAGGAAAGGAAGTGCAGAGCATCAGAATCTCAGAAACCTAAGAAATTTTACAAAATGTATCTAGCCCATGCTTTCATCTGAGTTTAGATGTGTTACCAGTAGAATGTATTAATCTTTTCAATATAAGCTCTCCTACATCATTCCTTAAAAAGTTGAAGAATATTCAACCCTGAAGGAGGAATCCAGGAATGTAGTAGCCAAGTGATGCAACTGTTCCTTTGCAGTTCAGTATCTGTATGTTCTTCAATTAAAAGATACATCCAAAGTTTGATCTAAACTTCATTTCAGACAAGTATTCTCTTCTGCTAGAGGATTTCACTGGCCATTTTTAATGGAAGCCTGGAAGAAGCACAAAGGTGGTGTTTGACTTATACCTCATTGCCCTGCACTAGGAGCTTGATTCTTTGACATCGTCCTGTTAAATTCCAGCAGGCTCTGTGACCTCACACTTCTAGGTAGCACAATAGCCTGTCACAGTCTTGGTAATAAGAAGCAGCAAGTCCAGAACAGCCTAGGAAAGACATCAGATTTGCGAAGACTCAGTGGACAACTTCTAAGGACGTCATGAAGCAAAACACAAAACAAGCTCATGGGCACTAGGCTTGAATTTGGATTGTCCTGGGTCCAAATTTCAAGTTTATGTGGTCTGCAGTTGAAAAAAAAAACCATGAAAATAAGGAAAGTGATTTATTATACAATCACAGAATGCACTGAGTTCAAAGGGACCTTCAAAAGCCACCTAGTCCAAACCTCCTGCAGTGAGCAGGGTCATCTTGCACTAGATCAAATTGCTCAGAGCCTCATCAAGCCTGGCCTTGAATGTCTCTGGGGATGGTATTTATATACTCTTGGGATACATGATAGGCAGAAGAAAAGACAAACTATTTAGCAGAGGCAAAAACTGCACATCAGAAGATCACACAGCTTTGCCTTCACAGCCATCCTGTTGCACAACTGCTTCTGTGCTTGATCCTCATGCTCCACCACTGGGGCTGCTTTGAACTTCATATCCTTGGCCTAACATTGTCCTACCAAGTGTGCATGATGACAATCAAGAAAACGTACAGTTCATTGTATTTGTATGAACTGACATCATGTGGCTGTCTGGCAAGGACAGGAGATGTCATTCTCAGGTTTCTCCTGTAAGTGCCCAATCACGATAGGACTAGCAAACTCTGTGGTTTTAAAAGCATCTCTTAGTGTTTTACAGCTTGGGAAGGCAACATAGAAGTATCTAAAACTGAGTCTTCTTTCCTGTTTTTCTTTCTGAAAATTTCCAGTGGCAAAGGCCATCCCTCTAGTGTGAGCACCAATGGATTGTGCAGCTTAGTGGGTACAGGTGGTGACACCCCCTGAGTTCTCAGTGGCACTTCAGCTACAAAGTGACNGCAGGTGGTGACACCCCACTGATTCACCTGAGTTCTCTGTGGCACTTCAGCTACAAAGTGACATGTCCATACAGGTGCTATCCTGAATTTGCTGTGGAGAAAAAACAGATTTACTGCCTGTTCAGCTGCACCAAAGACATTGCTTTTGAAAAGCATTGACAAGGAGACAAGGCACCACCACATCTCCATATAGCACAAAATGCACTTGGGGAAACTTTGCATCTAACCCAGACTGAACCAGACACAGTGTCTCCAGTTACTGTTACTGGTGATTTAAAATAGCCTTCATTTTTACTAGCTGTGTCTCCCTCCCATGTAGTGATTGCTTTCATGATTTATCAAAGCTTCTTAAGGATGTTCTTTCTGAGTTGCCTGCTGCTTCTTTACGGTGAGCACAGCAGCATGTGGAGCTGGAGAGATATTGCTGTATATGCTCCCCATTAAAAATCAGACATTGTAATCCCTAAATAACTCTGCAGCTAAAAAGCTTGTGGCAGCTTTGGATTATACACTCAGGCAGGATGTGTGTCAGTGGTAAGAGGCTGTACAGTTTAAAGCGAGACAATTCTATGATTTTGAGGTCCAGGTTCACTGAATAATTTGGAATTTGGTAGGGAAGTCACCAGACTGGGCTGACAAATCGATGGAGCACAGTCAGTGTTTCATCATCAATTCCTGTTGCACAGTGTAAAGCAGACTTTCTGTGTTCCTGTAGAATAGCACCATCGCTCTATGAAGTCCATACAATGAATGGTCTTTAGAATAAACTAGATATTAGGAAGAAGTTCTTCCCCATAAGGGCAGTGAGGCACTAGAACTGGTTGCCCAGAGAAGTGATGGAGGCCTCATCCCTGGAGACTTTCAAGACTGGGCATGATGAGGGTCTGAGCAACCTGATCAAGTTCAGGATGTCCCTGCTCACTGCAGTGGGATTGGACTCAATGACCTTTCAATGTCCCTTCTGACTCTGTGTTTCTATGACTTTGCAATCCCACCTCATGCTGCTTATGGCACAAACCTATCCTAGATGCAGGAGCAACCTATCCTAGATGCAGAAGATTAATTAATGTCTAAGCTTGAATACAAGATGTGGTAGACGTGCAACATGAGGGAGGAAAGGCAATCTTTGATGAAAGATGGCATTTCTAATTTGGCTGTTGATTTTTAATCACTATTTCATGGCCTAAGGAAGAAAAGCACAGTCCAAGTTTCATCTTCTTCTCCAAAGGTAAGCAATTTTGTATGAATATGAANCGTTATTATTGAAGATTAATTAATGTCTAAGCTTGAATACAAGATGTGGTAGATGTGCAACATGAGGGAGGAAAGGCAATCTTTGATGAAAGATGGCATTTCTAATTTGGCTGTTGATTTTTAATCACTATTTCATGGCCTAAGGGAGAAAAGCACAGTCCAAGTTTCATCTTCTTCTCCAAAGGTAAGCAATTTTGTATGAATATGAAGCAATTATCTGCCTATTTGGATGAAAGCCTTTAGCATAAGCTTTAACTGCAAGTGCAGTGGATTCTGATGCTATTTCTGTGTGAATATTTCTGAATACATATCTTGCTCTTTCTCTGATTCAGAGAGAAAAGCTCTCTGGAGCATGATGAAAACCTGATCCAGATAGTGTGAGCTTTCAGGAACCATCCAAGCTGAAGAACAGGTTGCTCATATCACTGATCTGTGCCTATCAGTGTCTGATCAGTGAAACCTGGAAGGATGAAATGCAGAAAACCCAGACTGTCCTTTTCTTGAGTAATTAAGCCTCAGTTCCAGCACAGTAATGAACTCCAAATCCACTCGACAAGTTTTGGCTTATTAGTTTGCTAATTACAGTCTTCAAACCAACAATAGGTATTTGTGTCTGCACTAATTCAGTCCTTTTAGTTTTCAATTTGTCTCCTGACTTCTCAGCCAATTGTCCATCACACTCTGTGCTGTCTTTGATAATAGGGAAGAAGGATATGTTCAGGTGGGGGTCACAGGCTGGAGGAGAAGGAGAAATAAATTGGGGTACAAAGATTATGGGAAGGACCACTAGTTATTCCTGTGAGTGTAACTACCTCTGGAAGAGCAGAACCACAGCCCAGCCACCCACAAAATACTGTGTACATTCTGCCAAATATCAGAAAATATGCCAGCCCCTGATACATTTTGAGGATGGACAAATGGCTTGTTAGTATTAAGAGGGGGACAGTTAGTTTTCTGCCTGCGTGAGCCGATTGAAATTATAACCAAAAGGGAAATGCATTTAACCAGTGCACTAATTAAGCTCTCCCTGCTGTGGTCCTCGAGATTGAGAAATGAGTCAGGAAAAAACCCTATCTATGCAGCTACAGGTACGACAGCACTGCCCTTTGTTGGCTGCTAATCTGTTTGTAACAGGAAGGTAGCAAACCCCAAATTTGGCACCCCCTCCACTCTCGTGTCTGGGCTTCTGTCACCTTCTCCACGTGCTTGCTGTTTTTTGGAGCCTCTGTGGAAGGAACCATTGAACATCTCTTTCTCCACAAGAATTGTCTAAAATAGCATAAAGATGTAGTAGACAGGGTCAGCAAACAAATTCTGGGCATCTGCTCTGCTCTGCTTCACTTCCTCCTTTTCCACTTAACAAGTTGATAAGTGGCCAGTGATGGATCCCATCCTACCACACTGGACTGTGGATGCCATCAGTAGTCAGTAAATATTTCTGGGGTAAAATGAAAAAAAAACCAAACCAAACCACATAGAAGGATATATCCTTGCTATTAGGTGAGGATAAACAGATACTTGTTTTTCTGATGTACAGCTTTGACTCATTTTAAGATGTCTTCTTCTGTGGAATAGAATCACAGAACAGTTTGGTTGGAATGACCTTAAAGATCATCTAGTTCCAAACCCCCTGCCATAAGCAGCAACACCTCCCACTAGATCAGGTTACTCAGTGCCTCATCCAGCCTGGCCTTAAACACCTCCAGAGATGGGACATCCACAACCTCTCTGGGCAACCTTTTCCAGTGTCTTGCCACTCTCACTGTAAAGAACTTCTTTCTTGTACCTAAACTGAATCTCCTCTCTTCCAATTTACATCCATTATTCGNATCTCCTCTCTTCAAATTCACATCCATTATTCGTAGTCCTTCCATCACATATCCTATTAAAAAGTCCTACCCCAGCCATTCTGTAGGCAAGAACAGAGTTTATGGGAGTGGCTTCTGACAAAAAGAAGAAGTGTTCTTTCCTTATTCTAAAGAAAAAGCAAACCCATCTAGTCTCATCAATTTCTATAACCTCCTGATGCCAGTTTTCAGCTGGGTGCAAAAGAGCTCACAGTTTCAATGTGTGGGGGCACGAGACCTCAAGTCTAGCACAAGAAGGACATGGACCTGTTGGAGAGGGTCCAGAGGAGGGCCACAAGGATGATCTGAGGGCTGGAGCACCTCTCCTATGAGGACAGGCTGAGAGAGTTGGGACTGTTCAGCCTGGAGAAGACTTGACTCTCATAGCAGCCTATCAGTGCCTGAAAGGGCCTACAAGAAAGCTGGGAGGAACAGTTTGCCAGGGCACGGAGCCATAGCATGAAGTGCAGTGATTTCAAACTTGAACAGGGCAGGTTTAGATTAGACATTAGGAAAAGTCCATGACCATGAGGGTGGTGAGGCACTGGAACAGGTTGTGCACAGCAGTGGTGGTGGCCCCAATCCCGTAGACATTCAATTTCAAGTTTGGTGAGGCTCTGAGCAACCTGATCTAGTGCAGGATGTCCCTGCTCACTGCAGGAGAGTTGGACTAGACAGACTTTGAAGGTCTCTCCTAACTCTGTGATTCTATGACAGTGGGCAGATGGGTGCAAGGAAATTCTCAGTTTCAATGAAGGGAGCAGGAGACCTCAAATTTTCTTACAAATAGCATTCCAGAACAGACTTCTTAAACATTGAACTCAGAAAGACCTACAAAAAAAAAAGGGTTCAGCCATTTACTACTTTTGTGCCTTCAAGGTCTCATTCATTTAAATGGTCAACAAGATCTCCTCATAAAACAATATTTCAGCCACAATTATTTTATTTAATAATTACTGATTCAGCATCTCAGTGCTGGTTTGCATTCTCCCAACAGTGTAGTCTGAATCATCTCATTTATTCCCTTGCTTCCCACTCAAGAACATTATCTTCTACTTGTCATCACATTTGACCCATACCACATGGACAAAAGGGGGATCATCCTACCTAAGTATCAAGAATCACACAAAGTACAGACAAAAGGAAGGAAAGATTTTATTGACCTTTCTTTACACAGAACACAAGCTACACAAAATGCCACAATAAAGCATATGTAGAAAAATAGTAGAATCATATTGGCACTGATGACTATTATTATTATTTTTATTATTATTATCATAATCTTATTATACAGATTTCATCATAACCATAATAAATAAGCATTAAAATTTCACAGTGGCATTATAAGCTTTACATTCATGATCTGGTTTATACAAGGGACCATGTCAGGTTTCTTTAGCTTGTTTGTATGACCATGATTCAAAGTAGTAGATTTAAAAATTAAAAGCCCTTTCCCTTAACCTATAAGGATCTGTCCACATTAATCTATAGACTTGATCCCTTGGAGAGGTCTGCATTTTGTCTAAAAAGATGTTGCTTTTAAAACAGACTAGACCAACTAGGAAATTGGTCTTAAAATGAACCCAGGGCATTTGCTGTCTTCTGGTGGTCTGACTTTGAGATGCCATGGATGCTACTGGTTGCCATTCAGCAAGACCCTTAGGCTTTACAACCTGCTTGATGAGGCAAATCCATGTGGGGATCTGGCTCGTTATATCAAAAGTGCATCTGAGCAGCATTTCTCAGGATCAGACCTTTAGTTAAGACCTTGTGAATGCTGTTTGTTGAGTCTAAACCTGCATTTCAAGAAAATTGCTTTGCATCTTCCTTTCCCCTAAAATGACAAGGAATTGACTCAACTTTATTTGTTTCCATGTTGTGAGTTCAGTTTTGGTTTTTTTGATATAAGTCTCACTTAAATCTTGACAGACACAGTTGAAGAAAACTGAAGTGTGTTGACAAATGTTCATTAGGGAAAGGGAAGTAAATTAGAGAGAGGCAGAATGGAGGATGTGTTGTGACTCTCGGTGTCTTTAAAAAAATAAAAAGTACAGATTTTCCAAGCTCACAGCCTCTAATTATTGCCTCTTCTGTCTCATTTGAAATATAATTTGCAAGAGACAGAACTGCCTCAATCAGATGTAATAATGTGTCATTTAGAAGTGCAACCTCTGGTTTCACATGACCAAAATCAGTTGTACTCAGACTACATGATTGGTTGTATCTCACTCCCCCCCAGAGGGGTGGTGGAGGCCCCATCCCTGGAGACATTCAAGGTCAGGCTTGATGAGGCTCTGAACAACCTGATCTAGTGCAGGATGTCCCTGCTCACTGCAGGAGGAGGTTGGACTAAGATGGCTTTGAAGGTCCCTTCCAACTCTATGACTCCATGAATTAAAAATGCCATAGACTGCTCATCTGCAAAGTTCAACCTCAGAACAATGTTACCATCTTCAAATTCAGATCTGCAGAAGTTGGACTTGCTGTTACATGCAACAGTGATATCATGCATATTGCTTGCCCTAAACAATCAGCCTGAAAGGAAGTACTTGGAGAATGATGCATCTCTGATGTGTTGCCTTGCAGCCTGTGTGCACAAATGTGGGCAGGTGTACCCATGTTAGAATTTCACACATACAAATGTGCCAATCCAGGGGTCAGCCACTTCATTCTTTACTGGTTTCTTTCTTATGAAGAAAAAACCTGACCTTCTGAAAGCCAAAATGTCATTCTTGAATCTCAGGCCAATTGTATTTGTCAGTTGTTTATCTGAAAAAATAACACTTTCCTTTTTAAAAACTTCTAGTTTTGTCCTTAATAGCCAAGAGCTGCATAAACATGCTTAAAGAAAACCACTTTCAGAGCTAATTACTCAAATGAAACCCTAGGTTTTAATTCAAAGGGATGTTTTCTTATCATGTAGTAAAATAAATAAAACATAATTCTTTGAAACATAGGAAAAAGATCTTCACTGAATACTCAAGGTCCAATTTTAGGTGTTACCATTGCACTGAGAATTAATCTAGCAATGGAAGGTGTTTCTTTCAAATATCTACTGCACAACTGAGAAGTACTTTCTGATGACACTGCCAACTGTAACCATTAAAACTGCAAAGCCTGATTTTGAAGGTTAAAATTTTTAAGAGTTTCATCAAGCCTTCCAAGACTTTCAAACCGTGTTAATGGCTCCAGTATCAATTTTGTACATTGCATTCAGAGAAAGATGTGACATCAGCCAAGACCTGCCTCACAGATATAGAAAACAGAATTTTCTAATTTTAAGTGCCTGAGTGGGAATTTGCAGTGTGGAATATAAAGATAAGAGAGAGGACAGGATTCATTAATTTCCTTGATTTGCCTAAATTAGAGAATAATTACCATAAGCTCCCTCTAAACAAGAAAGAAGATGTCCCAAGCGGTAAATCTTCCCAGTGAATTCTTTTACTTTCCACTGAAGGTAATTCCATCTACAGAGAAAGCTTAATTTTATGATATCTCAGGTGCTAATATGTCTAATCATAATTAGAGATGCAGATTTCAGATCAGATTTTTTTTTTAAGGATTTGTGTATGTATTTAGGCATTTCTGAAGATGACTGATGTTAAGGCTGCTGTTAAAAGAACCTCTCAATAATAAAAAGATTATTTTTTCAAGTCCAAGAAAGCTAGTCCTGCTTTAAACTCCAAAGTATTTCAGAAAACTTACTCTTAGAGAAAAATTCAAGTAACAAAACATAGCCATACATTATGATCTGCTTTTGAATTTTTTGTTTTGGGATATACTGATCCATGGTTTAATTTTGATTCAATGCTTTCCCTAAATGCACAATAATATTCTGGAAGTATTAATTTTGATGAAGTGGTTAGGTTTTGGCAAACTGTTCTTTTTGCTTCCTCTGTCATTACTGACATCTTGGGGCATGGGGGTAGGAGGGAAGCAGGTGGGACATTCCTGTGACATCATGGACAAAAGGGGGATTTAATTTTCATCTTTGCCTTTGTCATATCTGGACACTTCCCAACTGGAGACCCTAAAACAACAACATACAGAAGAGAACAGACAACACACCTTCTTTTTTGGCAAAACATAGTAGAAAACAAACTTAGAAAACACCATAAATTACTTTTAGTTCTTCAGAGGTTTTTTTCTAGACATGTAGTCACAAAAGAGTACCATAAGTTGTCCAGACTGATCTCCTTCATACTTCATAAGAAGATTTAGTGGCAGAAAAAGGAAAGAACTAATACCTCTAATTGGATACATCATCAAATAAATGCAAGACTAAAAAGAGAAGTCAAAAGCTGATAAATCATTCATGTATAAGCCTATAAATGAACTCATGGTTGAAGAGGATGGATGTCAAGGAAAATTACAAAATGGCAACAAGCTCCTTTTCTCAGGAGACAGGGCAGCTTGGTCTGACATGTTGCATTGACCATGGCAATCACAGAGGTGGTAGATAACACACATCAAATTCAAGACTGCTTGGGTAAGATTAGTTGACTAATGGCATGTCAAGAGTGTGAAAAATCACTTGTACAAACAAATCACCCTCCTCCAATGAGGGGATGAAGCCAGGGAACTCCTCTTTACAGGATCTCTGGAGGATAACAAAGAAAACCCTCCCAAAACGAAAAGAAACCTGTTAGACTTCACAATTACCACCAGCATTTAAGTATGGGATGACATTCATACATTGCATATGGGAATACACATCCATTACATCAGTGAAAACAACATCCATTCCACATGGGATAAGACATTTTGTGTACAAAGATGTATATGGGGGATACCACCTGTAGGCATAAAAGAACTGCTTTTTAATAAATATTTTAACTGAAAATGAAGACATACTTGAGATTAAAAAAGCTCCCACAACCTCTTTTCAACCTTTACCATGCAGATAGGTGCATATATGATAGTTTATAAGAAATGCATTGACATCTGTAGTTGCAAATGATGATGGTAGTTTTATCCATATGAAAATAGCAGGTAGACTTTTACTAGCTCTTACTCTTTCAGGAAGGAATAGAAAACTTCTGAAATGGATTGTTAGAAACTGCCATGGAAATTGAAATACGGGGTTTTTCCACTGCAGAAGCTGAAAGGACAAAGGACAGAATGAAAAAGCTGGGGATGTTCAGCTTGGAGAAGAGGAGACCCTGAAGAGACCTCACAGTGGCCTACCAGCACCTGAAGGGGACCTGCAAGAAAGCTGGGGAGGGGAGGTTGTCCAGGGCATGGAGCAATAGAACTAGGGGCAATATTTTCCAACTAGAGAAGGGCAGGTTTAGATTAGACACTAGGAAGAAGTTATTGACTGTGAGGGTGGGGAGGCACTGGAACAGGTTGCCCAGAGAAGAGGTGAAGGCCCATCCCTGGAGACGTTCAAGGTCAGGCTTGATGAGGCTCTGAGTAACCTGATCTAGTGCAAGGTATCTCTGCTAACTGCAGTGGGGTTGTACTAGATGACCTTGGAAGGTCCCTTCCACCTCATTGCATTCAATGTTTTTTGGGAGCGTAGCATAAGCAAAGCCACCTCAATACTCAAACTATCCGCCACAAAAGAAAAAGTTATTAGTGTCTGGACTTTTCTGTGGAGGAGGTTGTTTTTCTTTTTTACTCCTTTGGACAAGCTGTTTGTGTTTGTAGCTGATAGCTTTCAAAGACTCGAAGGCATTCTGGATGGCAGTAAGAATAGCCCTAGTTGTTGTGCTGTATTTTCAGAGACAGAAGGAACTCAAAGATGTGGAGCTCCATGCATGTAGCCAAGTAACTTCTGGGAGATAGGAGTGGAAATGAGTTTTGGACAGACATGATTACTTTGCTACACAGATAATAGGATCCTGCAGCACTTTGGGTGAAAGTAGAGAACTTGTTGGATTTTCAAAAGCAGAGAAATCAAGTTTCAAGGTTGTAACAAAAGCTAATTTAGTCTGACCTTTTCCATGAACAGAATTTATACATATTTATTCTTCATGCTTTTATCCTGTGCAGGGAAGGAGTGACTCATTTGCATTTAAAGCAACGCTGTGCTGATTAAAATGTTTTTATGAACACTTCTATTTGGTTTGTGGACTTCTTCCAGTGAAGTGCAAAACGTCTTATATGGTCTTATAAACACAGAGAAGAGGAGAGATTCAGGCTGGATATCAGAAAGAAGTTCTTTACTGTGAAGGTGATGAGACACTGGAACAGGATGCCCAGAGAGCTTGTGGATGCCCCTTCCCTGTAAGTGTTTAAAGCCATGCTGGATGAGGCACTGAGCAACCTGGTCTAGTGGTAGGTGTCCCTGCCCATGGCAGGGGGATTGGAATTAGATGATCTTTAAGGTCCCTTCCAACCCAAACCATCCTATGATTCTATGAAATAGTATCAACAATTCTTTCAGACCAAAGACTGTCAGAAAGTAGCATGTCATTGAGCAAATGATCACAAAGTAAGTGATCATTCTTGTCTGTTGTGCAAAAGTTGAGAAGACTCATATCAGAATTCCTCATTACCTGTGTCTAAATCTTAACAGTGACACAGACTGCCCCAAATAACATGCAAAAATGGAAGAAAAAAAACAACTAGCATGGCAGCAAGCATGCTAAGTGTGCAACAGGAGGGAAAATACATTGTGTGCTGAAGAAGAAGCCCATGAGCTGTGGTGGCACAGCAGGAATCACAATTCTTTGCCCTTGCTAGTACCCTAACCAAGACAACACAGGAGCAAGAAGTAAAGTTGCACTCAAAGGGTGATGCAAGCTGGAAGTTTGCAAATTGTGGCAATTGTGGAACTGCTCTAGCTCTTCAGATTGGAACTGAATTAAGAAGAGGATGGGATGAGACCCAATAGGCAGTGAGACACACCTCCTGCACAGGGGAAAGTTAGCAGTCTGCATCAGAGCTGTCACTCAAGGAAGTTTGTCAGTGCCTGTAGCCTCCTAAACCCAATTTAGGGTTGAGAAACTAGAAAGAGCCAAGCAAAGAGCTACCAAGACAGTGAGGAGTCTAAAAATAAACATGGTTTCTGAGGGTAGGTTGAGAGTTAAGCTTATTCGGTATAGAGAAGAGGAGAGCAAAAGGCAACAACCTGGGAGCTATTTGCAGGTATTGGAAAAGGAGTTAGAAGCATATCAGAAACAACTTCCCCACGGAATAAAAAGATGGTATAATAAAAGGTAACAGCATGAAGTTGCAGCCTGGAAAGTTTGATTAGGAGATCCCAACTCTGAGCTATGGAAGAACACTCTGCGTACAGGATCATGGAAGCTTTTAGGTTACCAATGGGAGATGGCTTTAAATTGAAAGATGGGAGATTAGTTATTAGGAAGAAACTGTTTATTCTGAAGGTGGTGAGACACTGGAACAGGGTACCCAGGGAAGTTGTAGATACCCCATCCCTTGAAGGTGCTCAAGGCCAGGCTGGATAGGGCTTTGTGCAAACTTATCTAGTAGGAGTTTGGATTAGTTAATCTTAAAAGTTCCTTCCGACCCAAAATGTTCTGTGATTCGTCTACATGTCTCACTGGATTTCTAATGCTGTAAATGATTTGCCAAGGAAGAAATAAGTTGTGATATGTAAGTCTAGTTGGCACTAAAATGTTGAAGCCCAAAAGTCATAAAGACTTCCCAAAAAAGAAGTGGAAACCTGAAGTTCTTGATTCCAGACAATTTATTTGTTAACTGGGTGAATCCAACTTTTAGCTTTATAAAATGGAAAAAAAAGAGAAAATAGTATCTACCTATTTAAGTACTGAGGTAATGTTTAATGTTCAAAAAAAACTTACAATATTGAAACAGAATGTAACATTTTCTATACAATTTCTGCCCCCATGAGGGGTAGAGGATTTTTAAGTGCAATATACCTTCCTATTTATAGATGATCTTAATCTCACCCTTTTTTATCCTTTCTGTTTTAAAAGCATGACTACTCTATCAAAGCAGCCTTGTTCTTTACTAGATTGATAGCAGCCTTTTTTTCTTTTGAAAAAATAAATCAACCCTAGTTTTACTTTTTGCTTGTACAAACATTTTCCTGTTGTTGTGAGTTGGTTTTTTTTGTTTTGTTTTCATTTCTTAACTGTTTTATTTCAGATATCTCCATTATTTTGGTGTTGATTAGTTGATGGGAGCCTTAACACCTGAAACCATCTTTGTGATTTTTTTTAAATAGGTTTTGTCCAAAGATACAGACATCTGGTCAGTAAAGTTTTTAAACAAATTATGTTTGCATTAAAAAACTGCCTGCCTTCCAAAGAAAAATAATTATGAAGAAGTGTTTATTTTCCCTTTTTTGAAAAAACTGTCATGACATTGAAAATTTATAAAAATGGTATGAAAATGTATAGAAAGTTATTGAAATTTGTCATTTCAAATCTGGTGTTTTTTGATAAAAATTTTTAATTACAAATTTGGGGGAAAAACCACTAAAAAAGTGAAAAATGGGTTCTTTTCTGCACCCTTAAAACCAACTTGGATACATTTGCATGAATAAAGTTTTAAATGTTTAAAACCACCATGTAATAATTAGGACTGTATATAGAACTGCAAATGGACATTTGTAAAGCATTAATAGAACATTGCTGAGAAGCTTAAGAAGACATCATAATAGTTTTTAACCTTTCCACAGTCCTTAGCACTTTATGTATCCAGCCTACTTTCATCTGATTAACTGGGAGTTTTTTAAGGGTATTGCTGGTTATATTTTGAATTTCAAATCAGAGTAATAATTCCAAAAAAGAATTCGTATGGGTAAGTGTACTTAGATATAAGTGTAAAAGTAAAAATTGCACCTCTAAGGTTATAACAAGCTTAATGATGATCCTCTATAAGTGTAAACAGAAGACATGTTAATAGATGCCACTGATATTTTACAAGTAATCCAATGGACCCCTCTTGGTTTGGCAGCTTCCAACTTGATCCAATTTCTTCCCAATTTAGTTTGGCATTGTAATTAAAATACAAATATCAAGTTTTTTTCATTCTGTGTCAACATTTCCCTCCTTTCCATTATCTGAATGTATGTATGTTACAAATTATTACCAGTAATGGAAACATCCAAATTTTTAATTTCAAAAAATGGAAACACTGAAACACACATGAATATTTTTCAGACTTCTCAGTTCATCACAAAGGAGGTTTTAACCTGAGTTCATATATACTTGTTTTCTCTTTTGTTAGCTACCCCAAAATTGCTACAAATGTATAGCTTCATTAATACATAAATAAGCATTATATCAAGTACAGCCAAGTTCCTGGGTTAATAGTCAGGAGAAATGGGAATCATGTGGATCCAATCACTTTTAGAGGATTAACCTTCTTACTCTGGTTCTGTACTTCAGAAGTGTCT
Organism: Turnix velox; assembly: GCA_013400935.1. NCBI lineage: Eukaryota > Metazoa > Chordata > Aves > Charadriiformes > Turnicidae > Turnix > Turnix velox. Next base: position 210,303 of record VZTY01034683.1, read on the forward strand.
CATGTCTTCATGTGGACAAAGAACACAGAAAGTGAAAAGGAATATTTGTTTCTTCCAAAAGCACCAATATTTGGAAGCTTGAGCGCCTTAAAGCCATAGCACTTTCCTCTCTGAAACAGAAATGGAAATGGAGACTTTGAAAATCCCACCTGATCTCATTTCTAACACTCCGCTCTTTTGGCAAAGGGATTCTCTTCCACTTCATGAAAAGTTTTGCCTCTGCTATCCCATACTTCAGGCACTATTTGAAGTAGTTGAGTCCTGCCACGAGGAAAAACTTCTCCAGGAAAAGTTCTGAGTCCAGCACAGCAATGTGGGCAGCTCGGCCTATCAACGTGTTGGCGGTGTTTGGCAGAGCATGGAACACGTTGTGCCTGATCAAAGTGCAGTCCTTTGCCCCAATCAAAGGCTGGAGCAGGTTGTTAATCATTTCTGCATAAACAGGACCTGCAAAAAAGAGTTTAGATGTCACACTTGCATGCCAATGCTACCCAAAAATTCAACTGCAATAGGGTCTGTCAAGTCCATCTGGATTTCTCTGGGGAATTTCATGAAGAAAGGACATCATGTAGATTGTTGAGTTGATAGTACAAAGACAACGGCTTAGGAAACTTACTCAAAACCAATCTACACGCACTATAGATCTGGCTCCTGCGAGGTCTAACTACTCCCCAAGGAACAACCAATGGAAGACAGAATTAGAAAATTCTCTTTAAATTGTGAGGTAGGATAGAAACAGCTGTTACTTAAGAAAGATATGTGAAGGTAACCATGTTGATAATTGGGCCCTGGTGTCTTTTTCTATTTCCCAAAAAATTACCTCCATTTCTAGGTGAGCACATGAAATTGCACTGAATGTTATTTCTGGAAGTAGCATCACACTAAGGCTCCTAATAACAAAGGCCACACTTGGGACAAGGCACATCCTGAGCTCAGAGAAAGCCTGGGCCTCCAACAGCATGATGTGCTTTAGAGATTTCATTACAAACTAATATGATTTTAGATCCATCCCTTAAATTACCTGGCAATTATCCAAACGCTACTGAAAACAAAGGGAAAACCATCTGATTTTGGATGTGCTGGGAGAGATTTCATTATGTGAAACAAATACGAGATGATCCTGGTAGATCAGAAAACTACAGGAATAAAAATGGCAAGAGCTAGCTCTATTCTCATCGCTTTGTAAAAAAAGAACATAGAGGTAAGGGGAAGAAGCAGTAAGAAATGGTTGATTATGATCTGATTGAAAATTGTTTTCATCAGACAGAGAGCTTCTTCAAAAACCTCTTTCCCTGATTTCAGTAATTTCCTGTGCAAAGAGAACACTTTCTTCCTTATCAAATAAACATTTGCGTTTTCATCATGCTGAATGAAATCCCTTGCAAGGAAAAGACCTCATTTACACCAAAACCACCAGTTCCTCAGCAGCTTTGGAAAAATCTTAAGGATCTTAAACATACCTGTGTGTCTGTCCTTAAGAGCATTTTTGCACATTTCTATCCTTGCTGAGTGAAAGGGCACATATCTGTCTTGGGGTGAGGCCACTAACACAACGTTTTTAAAGTACTGAAGACCTGCAGTAAAGGCATTAAACACATTTATTACATGATGCACAACAATGAAAATACAATGTCAACATGACTCCTTCCTGCTCAATGACATTAGAAAATCTGAAGTGCAAGACAAATTGTAAGAACTAAAACATGCAACATAAGAATCTTGGAAAGATTCAGAATAGCTTAAACCCATTTTTGCTGCTTCTGAGAAGTTTATGTTATTATCAACACTTATACATGTGAAATGCATGTCAAAAAAAAAGGCAAGAAAAAAATTGTTTGATTAAAACCTTGATCTTGCAAATTTCTGGGCCACTTAACATTGGAAACCCACGTACATCCCTGCTATGATCAGTGAGTGGTTTTGGATTAATAAGTGTTCAGAAGAGTGAGGATTGCATTCAAAAGCACATTCAAAAATTCAACAAATTGCTACAATTTTTGAACAAAATACAGAGGGATGAGAAGAGGAATCAACTTAGAATCATAGAATGCATTGAGTTGGAAGGGATGTTCAAAGGTCATGTAGACCATCCCTCATGCAGTGAGCAGGGACAACTTCATATTATTACATCAGTGTTGAGGGAGCCTTGGGACCTGGGTGTGTAGCTCAGATGGGAGAGCATCAGACTCCTAATCTGAGGGTCAAGGGTTCAAGTCCCTGTCCAGGTATGAAGCTTGCAAGAGTTGGGATGATGGTTGGACTTGATGATCTGAAAGGTCCCTTCCAACCTAGATGACTGTGACTGTGGGATACAGTCCTTGCTTTCATCAGTCCTGCTGTTTGCCCTGTCTGTGGCCCCTTGAGCCCTCCAACACTCACATTGAATAGAAAAGGAGAAAAAAGGGCACAGATTGTTTAGTAAGCTAGTCCAGAGAGTAGCCAGAACACAGAAGAGCTGTTGGCTTGACCTTTCATCTTTTCCTGCTCCTTACAGGAAGAGATGAGTCCTCCAATTTCCACATGTTCATAGAAAAGTTGACCATCACCACCACAAAAAGTCCTGCCGGCTGCCTTTACTAAGCCTGGCTAAAGCCATATATCATTTTCTTCTTGTGCAATCAAAATAAGTGAGTTTATGACTTCAGTCTGAGGTAAAAGGTGGGAGAAGCAGCAGTGAGAGTTACCATGTCTGAAATCTCATGTGAAGAGCTTCAATGGGGAATAATGTTTTCTTTATTCTTTAAAGATAAACATAAGGGGCATTAAAAGACACTGAAAAGTACCAGGGATTTCCACTTTAAGAATAAAGTGAAAAATCACTGAAGACTTAAAGAGTGATCTTCCCTGTAGGTTCTCTCAACAAATTTGGGAGCAGGGTGCTATAGTAAGGGCACCTCCATTTTGATTCAGCATCCCAGCTCATATGGTGACATCTGGACCTATCTACTTTAAACTCTGACTTTAGAGACAACCCTCTCTACACTGATATTTCTGCTTTCTATTTTTGCAAGGACATCACCTTCACTGATAGTTCCTTTTACCTCCAGTCCACTAAGCTACCAAACAGCCATTCACTTTGACTCAGGCCACACACTTGGGAATTCATTACTTGAGAAGTTATGGTGGGAGCTTCCCATGTAGACCCAGTTTTTATTTGAACGTGGCAGCAGTGGAGCAGACATCATTTGTACTCCATAAAAATGAGAAATGGGGCATCAAAGTTAAATTTCAAATATGAAAATTCATGAAATGTCTGATACAGCAGCTTCCTATTGTTGATTGTGTCATGCTCCCATTCACAAAATTATGGAACAGCTCTATGTCTGTCAGAGTAAGAATTCAGAAGTTTTATTTATCTTGATATAGTCTCACTTTTCTGTTAGCAACACACCAAAGTATAAAAAAAAAGAATGAAATAGCAAGCAGTGACCTTGTGACAACACACTTAGTAGCACAGGTTTGCTCACACACAATATTAAAAATAATTCCTAAAAGAAAATGTTTGCTTGAGCAGATGGATCATGCTATTTTTCTTTATTTAAGAAAAGACTGACTTATTTCATTTATTTATGACAGACCAAGAAGGATAAAAAGATCTCCACTTAGGTATCATTTTTCCAGAGTAAGGCCATACATCTCTCTTTGTAGTGCAAAGCTGTCACGAGAGACATGAATAAAATTTGCTCTTCATCTCACAAAGTCATATTTCCTACAGACAAGAGATGTTAAACTTAAAAAAAAATCATAAAAAAGAAAAAATGGTTTTCATCTAGCAGCATAAATTAATCCTTGCTAGCAGGATAGAAGCTAGGTGTGTGTTTACTACAGGGAGGGGGTTATATTTGGTGCTAACAGTTTGGCAAATACAGTTACTAATAACTGTCATGGAAAAAATGTATAGATAAAACAGATTTTAGACAGACCAGCCCTTCCCAAAAGCAAGAATGTTTAAAGAAACTTCATTAATGATATACAGGTTTCTTGTACTTCCTGGAGGATGTGGCAGTTGATCACAACCCTTGACATTAACACAGCCACATCAAACCCTACTCACCCGTTTTTTGGCTGAGCTGATAGAGGAAACATTTGCGCAGGTCTGCGTTGTCCCTGAAGGTCAGTTGCAGAAGTGATCCTGACTTTTTCAACTTCTGCATGAGCCACAGACCTGGAATGAAAATCAATGCACATTTTTATCTTGTATATGATTAGTCAACATGCACCTATAGTAAGAGTAGAACTGTAAATCAATATATGTCTTTGTTTCCTCTGGTTAACTGACAGGGAGAATAGTTCAAGGGTCTAGCTTGATTATCCATGTCATGGCTGCATAAAAACTCAAGAAGGCTAAACTGTGAGACATTAAATTCTCAAAGCACTACAAGCATTTTCTTCAGCCTTGCAGATGCCAGTCTTTATTGATTGACATTATACAGGGGGAGCAACATCGTCTCTCACTGCTACACAACCTTGGATTTTCCAGGGAGCATTGTGCTGGATCTTGTAGTAGATACAGTAGATGCCTCCAAAAGTCATCTAGTCTGACCCCCCTACAGTGAGCAAGAACATCTTGCACAAGATCATATTGCTCCAAGCCTCATCAAGCCTGGTCTTGAATGGGCTCCACCATGGAGTGCAGCTAGTCTTAGCTTTTCCATTAACTCTTACCTGTACTAACCAAAGTGCTGTTGTTGTAAAGGGTTCCCAGGTGAGGCCCAGAGAGGGACAGGAAGGTGTGTAACTTGTTGAGGTAATAGCGAAACCTGGGCCGAGTTAGTACAGACCGAATAATGACATTACCAAGGGAATGTCCAATGAAACTGTTGGAAGAGAAAGAATTACAGTAGCACAGAATCCATCTGCATTTTTATTTCAAGTTAGCACATGGGTGGCATAAATTGATCTTGAGGTGAATATCATGGTTTAGTTACCACCTCACATCTTTTTTCAGCCTAGTTGCTACTCTTCTATCTATAACAATGTAAAAATCCATCTCACTGATTCACTGGCCTTTGAAACAGATCAAGTTTGGAAAAACTGATTTTCACTGAATTGCTCATGTAACAAACAGAGATCATTAACTATCAGAACTCTTACCTTATTCGGGATATGGAGAGGTTGTACAACTGGATATGCTGAATAATTTCATCCAACAGTCGGTCAGTCATTGTATCAAAATCAGCAAATGTATCAGTCTGGTGAAAAATGGAAAGAGTTGGTGAATTAAAACATGCTGCACTTATTGCAGACTAAGTAAAATGCAAGCAGAAATGTAATAACCTGTCCAAATTTTCTGTATACATGCTCAAGCAGGAAGAGGGGGAAGGATTTTCCTCAGTCTTCAGGTCCTCTAAAAATTGAAGTTTGCAAAGAAGTTTCAGTTTATTAGGAAATACCTTCCAGAGCGTGTCACAAAATTACTCAAGTAGTTTCTTTCTTGCATAGCATCAACAGACCATGGGTCAGTTTGGATCCTGTAGCTCTCATGTGGAAATTCACTGTATTCAGTGAACAAGTGGGTAAGGTAAGGAAAAATACTTTGTTTTTAATATTGTGAATTTTAGCTCCAAGAATCCAATCTGAAAATTGAAGTCAGGACTAGTATATGCCTAAACTTTGCAGGGCATGGGAAGAGGGCCCTCTAGAAGGCAATTCACATTTTAAGGAGATTAAGTTACAGCGAGTGGTTGCTCCTTTTTCTCTACTAACTGTGCCTCTGACTTCAGCCCATGGTATGATAGGATAAAACCAGACCAGTTTATTAATAATAAGACTGACTATAACAGGCTGACTATAATTCCAGAGTCCTAAATAGGATGTTAAAGTAGCCTGACTTGACACTTGTGAGAATGGGTAATGATCATCCTCTCTAGACACCACACTCTGGTGGAGAAAAAGCTTTTGGTGCTAAGGATTCAGAATATTATTATAATAAAATAGTTTGCATGAGTATACACTGACACACAGCTTATGCTGATGCTACAGATGTAATCACAAGATTATTTGGTTATCATAATGAAATGTTGTGTGTTTGTTATTCAACAGCTGTCAGTAAGAGGATGAGTGCTAGAGAAAGACAATTTGTTGCTTACAAGAGTACTGCTAGGAGTGATACAATAAAACAAATAATATATTGTCCAGTGTATGTGATCATAGGCAGATCCTTTTCAGAAATGTGTCATTTGGCAATCCAATAGGAATCTAAATCAAATTCACAACTAATGACATGTCACAAAAACAATAATCAAACCTTGGAACAGCTATTCAGAACAAACACAGCAGTAATTAATGCTTTTGTTGTACAATCCATCTTGCTAATTGTAGCTATTTCCAAGGAAAACAAGAGCATATTCACTTTCCAATATGGCCTTCAAGTAAGTGTTCTCATAAACATTTTTAATTTGCAGAACTTGGGGTTGGAGGTGTCCCTGCCTATGGCAGGGGGGTTGGAACTTGATGATCTTTAAGGTCCCTACCAACCCAAACTATTCTATGAATCTATGAAACTACAAACTAACCTCCTGCCTGCTTACTTTGCCTTTATTGATAATTAATGATTTCCTCCTAGGTTCATCATCCTAAATCTTTCAGGTTGTTTAAAAGTGGAAGAATACCAGACTGTACATTAATCACAAACAATACACATCAAGCATCATATTTCACCTGGTTATATTTCCATCTTATCATGTCAGCCTGATTGAGTTGGACAAAAGTATCACAAAGGAATGTCCTCTGTAAGGCAAACTCCAGCTAAAGAACTAATTTATTGAGTCATTTTCAGTGTTGTTCTCAGAGCAGAGAAAAAGGGTGATAGGATGCTTTACAGCATCCAAACAGCCATCAAACTACCTGGGCTATAGGAAGTTTCTCTCCTTCCCATACTTTAACATCACTAAAGTTCCCATCATGGAGTGTTCATAGTATTAGATAGAGATGTTGTAAGCTGTTTCATCCTCTGAAAACATGAGAAGAGGCTTTGATGCAAGTCTGAAGTGGTCTCATTACTTTCATCTTGCTCATGTTCACTGCACATGCCTGCTGCAGGCAAGAGATGTGCACTAGAAGGTGGCAAACTCACAGACTAACACCAACTGGCCACTTTGAAATATAAAAGCTGACTAACAAAGAAAGTTGAAATATTTTGCCTCCAGTTTCCCAGCTGCTTGTAAATCAGAATAATGTTTCTGACTGGGCACTGGAAATCCTTACCTTGTGCATAAATTTAGGGCTCTGCCTCATAAATATGGTTTCAATGTAGAGCAAAGCACAGAATTCATTTATGTTTCCTTGCCAGGACTAGCCATGAATTTCTCTGGAAGGTGTTTCTTTATTGTTCAAGGAAATAAATCTCACAAGCATTGCAATGGGAGAAACAATGGCTGATGTAGCAAAGGGAGCTGACAGTACCTGCGGGATATTCCATATACTCTGGAGAATTTAGTACCACCACACTATATGTGTCCATGCTGTGCTGCCTGGTACCCATGGGCAGAGGTATAAGGCTGCTAAGTTTGCAAACTGATAACATAAATTGATTTTCTCCCTCCAAGGTCTAGTTTTCTAAGTGCTAATGTCATTGCCTTTGACTTTGATACTAGGAATATTTCCTGATGGGTTTCAACACCCTATCAAATTGGACAGGAACATGGTCAGCCTTTTGCACTAAATTCTACATGAAATTCCCTGAATTCCTCAGTGCTTTTGCTGCAGACTCCATTTCATCAGTGTCAACAGCCTGTAGCAGATCTAAAGGAAGACAGAAATTAGTTCTGTACTACCTGATTTCTTTCAGACATTAGGAAGTCCAGTTTTCCACCAGGGAGTCCCAGTTCTATAAAAGTCTTTACCAGCCGCAGATCTGCACTGTTACCTAGAAATAAATGGTGCTTTGTGAGATGTAATTCAACAGAAAAATAACTAATATAGAGTCAATTTAATACATTCATCTTCCTAGAAACCTTGACACCAGGGTAGCTGTTACTAAGTGCTGCTGAGACAGATCATCACACCACAGGATCATGCACTGAAGCAGCAGGAGGGAAAGAGCCACCACAGCCAGCACAGTGTGGGACTGGACCCCTTGCATGTGCTGTGGAGAAGAAAGGCCAAAGATCAAGCCCAGAATAACCCTGACTCCTGGAAAGCAGAAGTAAGACAAAAAGCTGAGGTCTGTCCTTCTGCCTTCATGATTAATGAGCTTCCCAGGGTACACTGCAGCCCTGCCAGGAACTTCAGCACATGTGATGGGATATGGGACTGTATCTTCAGATGCAAAGCTGTCTGCCTCTGCACCTTCACAGTTAGATGCAGTGTTTAAATACTGCCAGGCTCCTAATATTTTGGAAGATGCCCCATTATGTAATAGGAAATTTTAGCATAATCTACAACTTCTTCTTGAAAAAAAACCTCTGGATGAGAGAATTGGGACTGTTCATCCAGAAGGAGATGACTAGAGAGACCTTACAGTCCCTTCCAGAAGGGGATTGAAAGGAAAGCTGGAGTGGGACTCTTGATCATGGAGTATAGTGATAGGATGAGGGGTAACGGTTTTAAACTGAACAAGGCAAGATTTAGATTAGGTATTAGGAAGAAATTACCTACTGTCAAGGTGGTGAGACGTGTTACAGGCTGTCCAGAGAAGCTGTAAATGCTACATCCTGGAGGTATTCAAGGCCAGGCTGCGTGGGGCTTTGAACAATCTGGTCTAGTGGAATGTGTCCCATCCCATGGCAGGGAGGTTAGAACTAGATTATCTTTAAGGTTCCTTACAACTGCAGTTATTCTATGAGTCCCTGAAAAGGAGGTAACCTCCACCTTGTGAAAAGGACTGGACTGCCATTGGGATATTGAATGGCAAATAGTCCTTGCTCAAGCCACCAAGTGTTTGTATTCTATCTTTCTAAGAATGCCTGAGTTTTCAGAGTCTCTAATGCTCCTTCTCCATAGTTTCAAGGTTAAAGTCACCCCTAAATTCACCTTTCCCAGAGATATAAATAATTTTTCAAGAGAAGTCTATAATTTTTCAATCAAGTGTAGCATATTTTTTTTCTCCTTAGAAAGTGTGATGCAGAAAAATCCAGGCTATGATGGAATTCACTGCATTGTAAATAATTATTTTTATACTTTCACCTTCTAAAGTCAGCCACTATCTACCTTACAAACCTGATGATATACTACAAAACAACTAAGCATCACTGGAAAGACAAGAAGAATTACTGTGATATATTCGTCCTATACATAGGACTGATCTATCTTGGTGTAGAATTCTGTTAAAAAAACAAAAAAACACCCCAAATTCAAGGCACCTATTATGGCAAACAATTTATATTCTCCCAGATCCTTTATCACAATGGACTGAATAACATAATAAGGACAAAATATTTAGGCAGCACTTTCCTCTGACTCTCCATTCTTTCACACTTGCTGAACATCTGCCTTTTTTTTTCTTTATACCAAAATGACATCCAAACAACAATTCCTCCTGGACTTACCATCCAATCCATGGACACAGACAACCAAGTGAATTCCTTCTTCCAAATTTTCTTCCTCTTCCTCTGGTGGAAAATATGGGATATCAGAAGCTAGTACAGATAAGTCACTGTACAGAAAGCCTTCAATCTTCATTTCTTTTTTAAATTTTTCTTTGGCCTGATAAAAACTGGAGAATACATTAATTAATCACAGTAGAACTGGGTGTTCAACAACAAACCTTAAAACTAGAAATGAGGAGGCCAAGTCTTTGCAAGAAGTTACATGAGCAACTTTCAAATAAAGACCTGGATATTATTCCTCATCTATTATGACTGAGATAAACCACAATGCAGGAAGGAAAAGCTATTTCTGAGTGAATTGGCTCCATACAGGTAATAGCTATAGCCCATGAGCACCTCACATCTGCCAGAGGAATGAAGAATTTACAAAAAAACAATCTTCTGGTGGCCCATAACAATGAGACTAAGATAAAGAATTAGCAATTCTGCATCTTAACAGTGGCACCAGTCTTATGGATGCTGACATGCAAAGTGTATTATTTCTCTAGAATCAGATGCATTTAAAACCAGGTTGAAGCTGTTACACCAGCTCCTTATACTATGGAGTTAGAGGATGCTCCTCCCATGGGAGACACTCTCTAGTTTTGTTTGGTTCTGACTTCTTTTGAAAACATTTAGTAGCTAAGAAGAGACCAGCTCAGTGACAAAACAATCAAGCTAGGGTCTAAACCACACAAATTCACCTTGAAGCACTCTGCTGGCTGAAGATGCTAAACTCTTTAGTGGCTTCAAGGAACTAATAATCAGATGTGTAGAATTAAGTAGAAAACTGGGATTAGAAGACTAAAACCATTAAAGACTAGGAATAGCATAAAGCCATAATATAACGTTGAGCAATTATTTATATCAGTCGTACTGACATTTTAGGGACCCAAGAACATAAAACCTAGAATTTGGTCCATGGACCTGGAGGCTGTGGATTCATGTGCATGAATACATGTTTAAATATTTTGCTTCAAAAATAAGGAACAGATTTTGTGGCCAGCAGATCATGAGAGGTCTTTCTACCCATTTACTCTGCTCTCATGCGACCCAGCCTGGAGTACTGTGTCCACCTCTGGAGCACTCAGCTCAAGGACAAGGACCTGTAGGGGAGGATCCAGAAGAGGGACACAAAGATGATAGGAGGGCTGGAGCACCTCTGCTGAAAGGATAGACTGAGAGAGCTCGGGGTGTTCAGCCTGGAAAAAAAGAATGCTCTGGGGAGTCCTAATAGCAGCCTACCAGTACCCAAAGTGGGTCAACAGGAAAGCTGGGAGGGACTGTTTGCCACGGCATGGAGCAACAGATGAGGGGTAATGGCTTTAAACTAGGGCAGAGCAGGTTTGGATTAGACATTAGCAAGAAGTTATTCACCATGAGGATGGTGAGACACTGGAACAGGCTGCCCAGAGAGGTGATGAAGGTCCCCATCCCTGGAGGCATTCTAACAAAGGCTTGATGGAGCTCTGAGCAACCTGATCCAGTGCAAGATGCCCCTGCTCCCTGCAGAGAGGTTGGACTAGATGGCATTTGAAGGTCCCTTCTAACTCAGCACATTGTATGATACTGATTCTCTGATCTTAAACATTATTCTGGTTTCCCAGAGAGGTTGTGGATGCCCCCTCTCTGGAGGTGTTTAAGGCCAGGCTGGACAAGGCACTGAGCAACCTGATCTAGAGGGAGGTGTCCCTGCCTATGGCTGGGGGGGTTGGAACTAGATGATCTTTAGGACCCTTGCAACACAAACCATTCTATGATTCTGTCTCCCTCTTAGTGATTTTCCTGAGAATTAAGTATCTACTGTCTTTGATGATTGTGGGTTCTCTGTATTTTCATCCTGCCTGTTTAGATTATTTATTGTCTGTTTGGCTTACTTATTTTAATGACTCTGAACACAAGATTGCCCAATGCTCACTCTACTGATGGCCAAAACTTTGTCAGGATCTCTTGGCTTTACAGAAACATTAATGAAGAAAACAATTAGACGTTCTTACTTCAGCATCCTTTCGTTGGTATCCTCGTCCACCTCATTTGAATTAGAAGAGACAACTCCAAAAGAGCCCAGGGGCTGGCGTGTGATGGGGAATGCAGCTTGCTTTGCAGGGAAGCCAACCACAGCTGGGGTCTCTTTGAGCACAGAAGAAAAGGGAAGACACGTGGCTGTGCAAGAGACGGACAAGTTGACCACATCAGCTGCCTTTCTGCTCTCCAGGGCTACTCCCTCCGTTGTTGCTGGATGAAACCCGTTGCCATTAGCTACAAGTTTATGCTCTTGGCTGCTGGCTTCTTGAGGATATTCTGCCTCATATGATCCTGCAGCAGGGTCTGCTGAGGCAGGCGAGTCATTGAGTTCAATTTCTTGCAAGCCCTGCATTTCTGCACACATTGCCAGGCTCTCATCAGCAAGAGAGCTGCCACCCTCTCCTTGAGTTGAGCCAAATTCAGTTGAGGTCTCTGAAGGAGCTGGAACAGGATAGCAGAAATCTGGTACCAGCTTTATGTTTTGTGAAAAATTCTCCTCCCCTGAAATTCTGCCATCAGAATAAAAGCCTTGTTGCATTTTTAAATTGTCAGGTTTAAGTTTATCCTTTGGATCCCCAATGCATGTATCAAATTTATCAATGTTTTTGTTTAAGTAATTACAAGCCTTTGGTGTTTTTAAGCTGCATTCACCATTGGTCTCTGATAACTGGCATTCAGAGACATTATCTCTGAGCTGTTTTAGACAAATGGATGGTTTTGCACTTTCCAAACTACAGTGAGTCTCTGAAAAATCTTCCTTCTCCTTGTCCTTCCCTTGCAACTTAATGTTACTGGCACTGTGTTGAACAGAGGGTTTGGGACGTCCTCTTGGTTCTAGTTGTTCACTTTCAGCGGTGATTTGACATGTAGGAAAGCCCACAACTAATTGCCTATCCTCACCCTCTGTTTCCATGCAACTTTTTAAGTTTCCTCCTGAGGACACCTCACTGTGCTTGGATATATCCACCTCTTCTGCAGGTTCTTCCGGGCTGCTGATCTGAGGAGCTGAGACAGATTTGGTCAGCTTGGTGAGCTCCACTTCTCTCTCCTCTTCCTCAAAGGGCAAAGAGCTAATGGATGTGAGGGATGCTTGGATCCCACTGGGCAAGCTTGTATTGCTTTCTGTGTGGCCACCCTCCAGGGAATTTCGGTGGATGGCGTGCCTTCGGACCAAGTGGTGCAGGATCTCTCTATCACTGGGCAGCTCCAGCGCCCTGCTGCGAGCATCAGACCAGGCCACTGAGCTCGGTTCACTTTCAATTCCTGAATCAGATATTATAGAGGAGGATCTTTTTATAACCCCTGACATCAGGGTGAATTCCTCACACTCCTCCCCACGCTGCTCCTTTGTGAACATTTTCACTTCAAAGCTGTGTGTGGGCAAAGGTTTCAAAACAGGGAGCAGAGCCTTGGTGTCTGGATCTTCTGCTTTTTCAAGACCAGTCAATTCAGATGAAGTGAGACCATTCTCAGGGGGATTAGATTGGTCTGGTTTATGTATTTCTATCCTGTCTTCCATGCCATCAGTTCCACACGCTCCACACTCATATTGAGAACTGACAATTAACATAGGCTCACTTTTGTGGGAATCCTTATTGCTAGGTTTCACATCTTTGCAGACAACATCTGCCACAAGTCTATTGTCTTTTAATAAAACTTCCTCAGAAGTTTTAAAGTCTTCTGATGTGCATCCTGTATTGCCTGACTCTGAGTCAGGAGTTTCCTTACTTGAATCAAACACACTGGCAGGTTTCCTTTGGCCTTCTTTGTTCACTGTACATACCTGAGATGTGGAGAGCTGATTTGAACCCTCAGCTGTATGAGCAGCACCTTCAGTACCACTGCAAACACAGGAGGGATTGCCATTTATCCTGTCTGTGTGTATTACCAGAGTACCTTTCCCAAAGTCTCCTTTCATTATTGCAGTGGCATCATTTGATGTAAAATCTTCATTGTTATCTATTACATCCATTTGGGTATTTACAGGAACCTCAAAATCCGGGAAAACTTCCGAATTCTGATCTGAAAGAAATTTTAAAAAGAAGTGATACCTCCATGACCACAGCACAATGCCCCAAGGTGGATAGATGTGGAACTTTGAAAAGTGATTTTAAGCCCTAGATGTATGTCTATTTAAATTATAAATATAATGCATATATTAGAGGCATATTATATCAATGCCAGAGTGCATTTAACTAGAATTACACTCAATGAACAAGTACAGTTCAGCCAAAGAAGATAATATCAACAAATATATTTTCCTCAGTACAACTGTATCAAAACTGCTAGTTTCTACAGCATCAGAAAGCAAAACAGAACTGACACTTCTATGTATTCCTGCTGCCATATGACTTTATTGTCTGTTTCTTGTTTGTGAGCCAATTTAATATTCAGTTTAATAGTTTAGATATCTGTAATGAGCATTGTCAAAATTCATGCAGTTGAGCAATTCTGGAAGAAAGGATATTTTGGACAAAGGGTTATATTTATTAGACTACTATTATCTATAATATTAATATATGGTGTTTCCTTGCTTCTCAATAGCTGGGTAAAACAAAGAAGGGGCTAAGGGCTACTATGTTTCAGTAAAAATCTGAAGAAATAATTTCTTAGTTTAAAACTTGTTTTGATTACTCAGGGGGAAAATATTTTGTTTGAAAGCAATGCTGCCTTGCAGGGACAGTGCTGGACTTAAAGCTGAAAGAGTAGGATTTTGTTTTGAGTTTTCTTACCACTAGATGTCACACTGGGGATGAAATTCATAGTGTTTTTCCTTGAAGTTTGTATGGTAATACGCATACAAACGATTTTGTTTCCTTCCTAGATTTAGCCTCCAGCTCTTGTAACTAAGCAGCTTACTTTGAAGATGAAAAACATGAAATTACAGGAAATACTCTAGTTTGCTTCTAGGGAACACAGAATAACACAACTGTATTACACAGTGGGTCACAATGATCCAAGCCAGAGTCAGCCTAAGGATTGTAAAAACACTTAACTTGGGCTGGGGAAGTGAACCTCCCTCAGTAAAGCTGCCTCATGAGATGTACCTAGTGGCATTTCACTCACCTTTGCAAGGGATATCCATGTACCTATCTTCAAAGATAACTGGGAGGGTGTTCCAGTCCCCATCTATGTCAAGGCATTCTGCAGGAAGCGGAGGCATGCTGGTGAAGTACTCCGAGTTCCGAATCTCTGTTGAAATCTGTCCGTGACTTTGTATTCTGGCAGAGAAGTACAAGAGAAATGGAATCTTTGGATAGTCACTGTGCTTTTTCTCCATCAGTCCCTCAAGCCCAGCAATGAAGTTGGATGTTTAGGTAGAAGATAGTAGCAACGTGCTACTATGACAGTACTGCACAATGCAAGAGTGAGTCCAAGTAAGATGAGGGGCAATGGAGTTAAACTAGAGCAGGGCAGGTTTAGATAAGGCATTAGAAAGAAGTTCTTCACCATGAGGGTGCTGGGGCACTGGAACAGGTTGCCCAGAGAGGTTGTGGAGGCCCCATCCCTGGGGTCAAGCTTGATGAGGATTTGAGCATCCTGATCTAGCACAGAATGTCCCTGCTTACTGCAGCGGGGTGGGACTAGATGGGCTTTAAAAGTCTCTTCCAATTCAACAAATTCTGTGATGATTGTGTAAGGGGATTCCCAGGGCTCCAAGGAATTCTCCCATCAGTTGATTTCTTCCTGAGTTACCTACAATTTGCCCACTCCTTCATGCAAAACTTCTATTTTTTAAAAAATCTGTTCCAGCAGCTCCTGCCATGGGCTTCTGTTAGCTGCTACAGCTCACTGCTCTTCTCCCAGGGGTTACTAGATCTTTCAGTTGGCTTCCTGGTCAGGAGAAGATGCAGGAACCAAAAATCTGGTTGAGCAACATAGGACTGTAGGAGGCCAAGAAGGTCACATGACAATCTTTCTATCACCTATCAGTCTGCAGAGCACTGAGGTATCTCATGTACGTATGTATCCCGGAGAGCTAAGACACTTCAATTCAGCTTCTGTCTGCTGATGGAACTGGAATGACTGTCTGTTTCCATCTTCTGGGTCATGTAAAATTCCACCTGGCTTTCATCAGGAAATGTGATGTTAAAATGGCATATGGCTGTGGGTTTGGCTACAATAAATACCACAATTACTATTAATGAGCTCTCCAATGTAAGCATGTTCCACAACAAAAAATACAAAAGAAAACCAAAATCAAGGAAAACATCCAAGTTCATTTGTGTTGACTCTTTGACAAATTAGTTGTTGCCATGCAAATAGTTGTTCTCAAATTTGATTTAAAATAAGTAGCTCGGTCAGAGTGATCTTGCTTGCAATTGGGCATAAGGAGATGTGTAGACCATCCTGTAATGTCCCAGTCATGTTGTATTGATATTGAATCTAACTACTGTAGCTTTGGGAAGCACCCTCTGTACAAAGCCCAATGATTACTTGTTGGTTTAGAAAATTAAAAATCACAGTTCTCATTGGGTGTGTAGCACAACTGGAAGGGCATCAGACTCCCAAGCTGAGGGTCAAGGGTTCAAGTCCCTGTCCAGGTACGAGGCTATCCTGAGTAGGGTTGATGGTTAGACTTGATGATCTGAAATGCCCCTTCCAACCTAGATGACTGTAATACTTTGAAGGCAACAAGCCTATCATAGAAGGTCATCTGAAAACAGTTCTGCACAGATTCTACAGAAGAGCACAATGGCAATATTTCAGATTATCTCTGTCAGAAGACACCACGGAGCAGCTAACTGGAAGAAACACATTTAATACATTATGAAGCAAAACTCAAACAGCAGCTTTTTATTTTAACTGGTCTGTCCTCATGCCAGCATGGAAGATTCCCATGTTCACACATAAATACCAGCTTCAACTTAATAACATCATTGTTGCTGTCTGTCATTTGCTTTTACCTCCAAGCCAGTTATTTTTTCCTCAAAGAAAAGCAAATCTGTTGCTTAAACATGACTCAGGCAGGAGTCACAATCAGCTAACTGCTAATTATTGCCTACAGCAACACCAGGGTATTAAGAGTTAACTTTTAGCACTCTCTGACATATTAATTAAGGGCATCAGTATTTTACTGAAGATCACGTGCAAAAATAGTAAACTAAACTTGCTTTGAGACTCATCTCTGGCACAAAAGATAAATCATTGATAATGAAGAGTTTGGGAAAATCATTTAAAATGTAAAACACAGGAGGATATGTCACCTACTAGATCCTCCTTCCACCCTGCAGGATACCCAGACCATTGAAAATGTCCTCCTCTGTCCAAGCAGTCAGATGCTGCCTGGTATGTAGGTGCACAGCCTCACACAGAGATCACAGCAACAGTATGGGAGTAGTTTGGGACACAGCTCTTGTCTGGTAAGAAGCAGGAAAAAACTGGGGGAAAAAACTATTACTGTTTGGGGTAGTTTGGATTAGCTGGTACACTGAGAGCTGGATCTCACCTGGACACTCTGTGAACCCAATTAATGCTCCCTACTGACACTGCCAACATTAATAATAATAATAATCTATCATAGAATCATAGAATAGTTTGGGTTGGAAGGGACCTTAAAGATCATCGAGTTCCAACCCCCCTGCCATAGGCAGGGACACCTCCCACTAGACCAGGCTGCCCAGTGCCCTGTCCAGCCTAGTCTTGAACACCAAAGAGGGAGCATCCACAACCTCTCTGGGCAACCTGTTTCAGTGTTTCACCACCCTCACTGTAAAGAATTTATTTCTTATGTCAAGTCTATGTCTTTCTTATGTCAAGTCTGGCAGCCAAGACTCTGTTTTTTCTAACTACAACAACTAGCGAAATCAAAATCCAAACATGATTCTGCCATAAGGCCTGTACAGATTGAATTTGCTACATAGACCAACTTTCAAAGGTCATAAACTATTTTACTATTTTGCTATTTTAAATTTATTCTCAGCCTCCTTGATAATCACTGAGGGAAAAAAATACATTTATCTCTAGGAAATAAGTTAGGCCTGTGGCTGCCTGGAGCAATAAAAGCACTTCAAGTAATTAGGCTTCCTCCTGTGCAGGGTTATCTTTGCTTGAATTGTGCCATAAGTGCCTGTGCCCTCATGCTGGGATCTTGACATGGGGTTTCCCTTGTACATAGCTCACTCACAACCCGACGTGGGAGGACTAAGTGAGCACAGCTGGACTCCTGCAGCTATGGTGCTGCCTCCAATTTGGCAGAACAAGGTGGCCTCATACAGCCCATCCACTAATGAAGTCATGACCTTTTCTACCAACACTGAATCAGCCCTCATATCCCTAGTGACAGCTCTGAGAAAGCAATTTCCTTCCTTGCACTAGGTCAGAAGCAGATGTCTCACTTAAGCCTCATCATCGTGACAGGACCTGGTGTCATGGCCTTTAAGCCCATTCTGAAAGATGGGTTCCCATGCTGGTAATGCCATGGTCCCCCTGTGGTGACAGGCAGCTTTACTGAACAAATGGTCCCTCATTACTCAGAAATTCTTCCTTTCAGGTATCAGGTCCTGCGTATTATCCATGTGCTCTGCTGGGGATCACTGGCTTAAACCAAAGGCACAAGTGTAGCTTTAAAATTGTCTCTTCATACTGCCCAACTTGGCTCAAAGCAAGAAGCATCAAGTAGAAGAGAATACTTGGCAGTTTTTATAGCACATTTTAATGAATGCAACCCAGTGCAGCACTTGTTTTCCTGAACTGTTTTGCCCTGTTGATTCTTGGACAACTAATTATCAGCCCTGAACTTGCATCATTCCTCCAGTTCCTCCAGTTAATGTGATGATACTCCCTGTTCCCATTCTGCACTGTTGCACCAAATGAATGTTCACAACTTCATGGTAGCTTTAAAAAGCTTCTTTCTGCATCTAAAGATTGTTGCTGCTGTAGAAATTAGGGCAGGACTAAACACCAAAAGAAATCCTTGACTGCCTACCCTCAAAAATGCATATGGGGAATAGTAAAAAGCAAATTTTTAAATGTTAAGTTTTTGTTGCTTGTCATCAGCAGTTATTTTCCATTAGCAGTGCCAGCACTGGATTTGGGTTTAGGAAGTTAATTGAAAAAATATATTGAAAAATATTTCTGCCTCTTTTGAGGCTGGTGGTGGTGGTGGAGATATGTTCTGGAGAGAAAAGCACCCAACTGCAGCTGAGAAGGGAAGTGGGGAAAGGAAATCTTCATCATATCCCTAGAATACAAGAATCTTGAAATTAATACTCTCTGGGGACCATTTGGAGTCATTTACTTTTAACACTGTTTCAGAATATGGAGCTAGAGCAGATGCAGTGACATGTCTCAAACTAAACTCATCCCTATCCAGCACAGCAGACCTCACTCTTGATTGAAAAACGTTTTAAACTACACATTCAGCTGTCCCGGTGACAGGGAATTCTCAATGGGCTACTTACAGGCTTTCCTGGAATGTGAGGACAGCAGGTTTCTGGTGCTGGGTGTAGAAGAAGGCTTCTGAGAATCTCCTCACCTGAGAGAGAAACATGAAAATTGTCAAGTATAATCATGTGGATAACAAGAGCAGAGACTGTGAGGACCAGATTCCTTAGAATGCTCTGTCTGCTTTGCATCCCTCTGTTGTCTGGAAAAAACAAAAAGAGCTCAATTCTACTTTATTTTTCTAATCCAGCACACACCAAGGTATTGTTCCATATTTTGCTGGGAGGTAAGAAATGTGCCATGGACCAGCTGGAGAGGGTCCAAAGGTGGGCCATGAGGATGATCTGAGGGCTGGATCACCTCTCCTACTAAGACAAGCTGAGGGAGTTGGGGCTGTTTAGAATGAAGATGACCCAACTCTGGGGACCTCATAGCTGCCTATCAGAACCTGAAGGGGCCTACAAGAAAGCTAGGGAGAGACTGTTTGCCAGGGCATGGAGCAGCAGGGCAAGGGTCGGTGGTTTTAAACTAGAGCAGGGCAGGTTTAGATTAGACATTAGGAAGAAGTTCTTCACCATGAGGCAACGGCACTGAGAGGTTGCCTAGAGAGGTGGTGGAGGCCCCATCTCTGGAGACATTCAAGGTCAGGCTTGATGAGGCTCTGAGCAACCTGATCTAGTGCAAGATGTCTCTACTCACTACAGGGGGGTTTGACTTGGTGATCTTTGAGGGTCCCTTCCAACTCAATGTGTTCTACGATTCTATGACAGTAAATCACGATTTGCTTATGTACATCTTCTGACTACTTTCCTAAACTTCCCCTGTAATTTTCCCCCGTAATCGTAAAATTGGAAATTTATCCTTTCCCATCATGCAAATAATGTAGCAGTGGAGTGAGTTATGAAACTAGAACAATTCATGTCTGATCATCTTTTCTATGGGAACATTCACAGTGACTTTCTAAAAGAAGCCTCATATACCAGTCCAGAAGAGGATAAGCCTTATCATAGTAAAAACACATCTGCCTATGTCATGATACTTACAAATGAGAGTTCTTCAGATCTCTTCATGGACATTAGATCTCTTCAGCATTGGATAATCAATTACGAAAGAACCAGAGATCTGAAGTGGCTGGCAGAGCACAGAGTGTGAAATAAGCTATAAAAAATTCAGTCTGCTCTCTGCCCTGGAATAAACTCTGAGTTTCAAAGAACCAAGTGTAATATGCAAGCAAATGTACTAAGCTGTTAAACTGCAGCTCATACATTACTCATAAAAATTGTAAAAGTGACCTCAGTTACAGTGTCCGAAAGTGGTAAGCAAAAGCATCTCCTAAATCCCAGCTGTGCTTCAACAAAGGATCCTTCTAAAAAACCAGACTGTTACCCCTTCAAATAAGACTTTATCTTAAAAGTAAGTCCTTCCATCTGGGGCTTTCAAACTGTTTTCCAGAGCTGGGAAAGTATCATTACTCACAGGTGATATGGGGAGTAACTGCAGCATACAAAGGTATGACATATGCCAAAGATCAAGAGGGCTGTTTGCTGTAGGGAGACCACAGGGTTGATTCCTTTGGCTGAGAGCTAAGGGAAATATAGCAAAAATAACCAGAGGAACCCCAGCATCAGTCACTTCTTCCTGAATTTTATGTCTCCTTTTCAGAAGCTTCAACCGTGCCCTTTGGGAAAGCAATCAGAGAGTTGTTCTTTTTACTCTAGACTTTGACAGGAACTAGAACATAAGTTGATGTATCACTACATTGTAGATGCCTAAAGTCAATCCTACCCTTTTCTCCAATGATCAGAACAGACTATGAGTTCAGCTCAGGTGATGTTGAACTGGTTTCTGCTCAGTGATCAAAATCAACCTAACAGAAGACAGACACAGCACCTTCTGAAGTGATCAGGTGAGCAGATCTGACAAAGTTAGTTCAAAAGACCAGTGATTTCGTGCCTTCTTTACTATCAAGTTCAAGAAACAATTTCCATGTGAAGAATATTAATATTAAGGATTAATTTGGCTTTAAGGATGAGGTGTGCACCTCACTAAGGGAAAGGCAAGCATTAGATATACATAGATAAACATGCGGCATAGCAAGGAGAATAAAAAAATATTACTCGTGGTAGTTTTGTCAGAAAGGTTTAGATAAAGTATTTCCTGTTATTCTTCATTCTGATGCTTGTGCTTTTTAAAACACATGTTTACAATTTATGGATATCTAGCAAGTACAGGTGGTATCTACCTCTTCACTCCCACCTCCTGTTCCATGTTGGATTCTTGTGTTCAAAGTGCATCCATTTTACACAGGAACCCATAAAGTCAACAGCATTCATTTCAGAAATTGACATCTGTAATTTCAAATCCTTTCCTTTGCCTCTTGTCCTGCTCACCCCATGTCATATGTCAGAACAGTACTGGAATATGTATGTAGATAAATCATTAAAGTCTCTCAAGAGGTTACCATCACTGAACTTGCTTTTAACTTCTTAACTTACCCTTAGCATGTGATGTTCCTGAGTCAGATAAGCTGTGACTTCTGGATGGAGAGTTGCCACCTCCAGGAACTGGGTCCAGAGGGCCAGAAGGTGGGAGCAAAGCCAGGCAAGATCTTTGCTTATCTGTTCTGCTATCTTCTCTGGATTGCTCAGCAGCTGGAGGAGAGAAAGGGCATTTTGAGATCAAGAAAGCAAAGGAAAAATCAGTTTATATGTTAGATTAAATCCTTTTGGAACAACAAGAAAAATTAATTCTGAATTATGTTAAAGCTACTACTCATTTCAATCCAAATAAAACTGGTGATATTTTTTATTTTAATCTTAAAAAGCCACATATTTTAAAACAAAGGGCCTCAGCTACACAATTGGAGAGTAAGAAGTGGGAGCACCCTCAAATTTTGTGAACACTTTATTGCAGATGCAGTGATTGGGGATAAAAAAGAAATCAAAGAAAGTGGCTCCAATTGTCCACCAGATGGTGCTGGATACTCTGAAATAATAAACTATGGCCATCAACTCCCTTCTGGTAGCAAGAAAAAGCCTTCTCAACCATGGCACACTACGGTATCAGATGGATGACTGGGAGGGGAAATAAGCAACAAACCCCAAACCCAAAACACAATGTCCTCAAACACATGATGAAAATAGACATCTCAGAGTCTGCTGTGGCTTCTTTCCCACATGAGGACATGCTGGAGCCCTCCCTGCCCTCCAGCTCTAGGCTGCAATTCTGCATTAAAGCTCTGCAGCCCAGGAAGTGCACGACAGCAGCAAAGTCTCTGCAGATCAATCTCCCTGGTTTCACAATTTCTTTAACAAGAGACTGACACTGCATTTTATGTCCATCTTTTGGCACAAAGAAAACTGAGCCTTCATTAATTCCTAGGGTCCCTACCTCCTTCCACTAAAGGAGTAACACTACCAGAAATACACCAGAAATGATACCACAGGAATCACTCATCAGTTCTCAACCATGTCTCTTTTTTTTTTTCAGTTAGGACTGCAGTCTAGCTGGAAGCCTGCTTATTTTTCACATTTCATTATGCAGGTAGTTTTGAGATTGGTGACACTGCTGACTAACTCATGATAAAAGAAAATGTATAAGAGAGAGAAACAGAGAAAATGCATGTGTGGCCAACACAGATACTGTCATTGAGTTAATGTTGTTTTGGTGCTATTCAATTATAACTTGTCAAAAAGGCCCAAGCTCCACTACCTGGCTCTGGAAATGGAAAAATCTGAGAGATGGTGGTAGACAGAAGAACCTCTCCAAGCATTTGTCTTAGCAGACACAGGGCACTGACTCAATTTACTGCACTCAATTTTATGTGCTGCATGCCAATTTTAATTCTTTTTTTTTTATTTAGTCAGTAAGCTGCCTCTTACATCATAAACTGAAAGCAACGTCTTCAAAGAAGATGCATTATTTAATGCAAGCCATACTAAGAATAATCTTTTGAACCTACTAGGGAGGTAAGAAAGAAAAGGAAATAAAAGGAAAGAAAAGGAAGGGAGGAAGGGAGGAAGAAAGGAAGGAAGGAAGGAAAGAAGGGAGGAAGGACAGACAATATCTAGTTCTAATTGTGAGACCCTTACTGCACTGTAACAGTGGGGACAGGGCCTTAGCAACACTAGCAATGCAGGTCAAATCCCAGGGACTAAGTTCCTCAGAGCAACACCCAGCAATTGAAATGACCATCAAGTGTGATTCTAGCTCCTCCTTTCACATACCTCCTGCTGGACTGTTCCCTGTGACTGCACCCTTCAGGCTCCACTCAGTGCCTTTAAAAATACCAGCACGCAAAACAAATTGAGCAGCTTTTTTGAGGAGTTAATTTTGCTTGTTTGTTGACAAATCAATCAAAGCCACAATAATATTTCCCTTCCACTTTCTCCTGCATTGGGTATCTGCCAAGTTCTGGGGTTGAATACAAAGCTATGTCAGGTTAATCTCTCTTTTTTTTTTTCTTTTCCTTCTTTTGTTTGTATTTTAATTAAAAAAATTGACCTGGCTCTGGAGGCACAGTGGTAATGGAAGACTAACCCCACAGGCTTCTCCCTGTATAGTTGTTAACAGCATTTTCTTCCTTTATAAAATAATTGGGTTTTGGATGTTCTGCTGAAAAAAATGGGGTTTAGTTCACATACTCCTAGAGGCAAAGTACTGGGAGAGCATGACCAATGCTAACCCTTACCTCATCCCTATGACCTCAGAACTTATACTTCAGGGATGGTCAACAGTATACTTAATTCTTGCCAGTTAGTCCTGTATAAGAGTTCAACATCCACAACTTCAAACTGTCTAAAAATTCACTGTCTGTATCATCAAATTATGCATATATGGATCAAATCTATCATCCCAGTGTGCTGAGGCAAAATGTTTTCACGGTGTACAAGACAACCAAAGTTTTTATGACACTCCAGACAACCATCTGCCCTAGCTGTTGCCTTCATCTATCTGTTGCTATGCTGTTCCCAGCAGCTATCAAACAACTGTCAAGCCAGTTTGGCTTTATTCATATTATCATGCTAAACAAGTCAATGAGCTTTTTGTGAGAACAAGAATTGTGTAGAAATCAGAAAATAGGGAGAAATTATTGCTGGCATTTTCCAACCTATGCCAAGCCAACTTGGACTTTCTCAGAAAATCGAAAAGTAAGTCTATAAAAGTCATACACAGATTGTATGATCTGACCTCCTACACACTTACTGCTACCAAATCTATTAGAGCTGAGCCCAGTAACTTATATTTCTCCAAAAGAATCCTGTTACAAAGCATCCAGGTCATGACTTAAATTTTTTAAAAAACCATAATTTCAGATTTTTTTCACCTATGGCTGGCAAACACTACCCCACCATTTATAACTGGAGTGTAAATGTACCTCCAGGTTGGTTTAGATTCAGTCTTCTCATTGTAATTGTTATTTTGTCATTACTCTTCATTCTGTCCTTCCTGCTAATAATCTCAGCAAATGAAATCTATTAAATCTCTGATTATAAAGTGTTTTCTGCAGTGATTGGCTGGTGCTTGCACTTTTTCCTGGAACCACTGACAACTTGTTTAGGTCTCATTTGAAATGAACATGGAAAAGAAAGTTCAAGAGAGCAGTTCAGTTGCTTCTTAGCCAAAATCAGAGAATTATAGAGTTGTAAGGGACCTTCAAAAGCCATCTAGTCCAACGTTCCTGCACAGTGAGCAGAGACATCCTGCCCTAGATTAAGTTGCTCAGAGCCTCATCAAGCCTGGCCTTGAATGTCTACATGGATGGGTCCTCCACCACCTCTCTGGGGAACTTGTTCCAGTGTCTCACCATCCTCGTGGTGCAGAACTTCTTTCTAATGTCTAATCTAATCCTTCCCTGCTCTAGCTTAAAGCCATTGCCCCTTGTCTATAGCTACATGCCCTGGCAACATTCTCACCCCCAACTTTTTTTCATCCCATGGGGTGTTTCTATTTGAAAGATACAGTTGTACAACCTGACAAAGGGTCTTCTGTCAGCATAAACGCTGAAAATGCAACCTACCCCCAAAGCTTTTTTTTCTGCATACTCTGATATTCAGAGCCAGGCTCACTGAAGGATGTTAAAGCAATCCAGCTGGTGAGTTGTTAAAAGTGACAGAAACATTCTGTAAGTGACTAATTGGAATTATATGAAATTGCTGGTGGAAGAGAAACATTCAACAAACTTTCTGCTGGCACCAAATTCCCTTCCTCCTCCCTCCAATTCATGATTGGGTTGTCTCAGCACACTCAAAAAATGGATTTGAAAGAAGTGTGGATAGATTCTGCAGAAAGAAATACCTGCAGCTCTGTGCAAAGTTGAGATAATGTCTCTTCCACAGACAGCTCCTCTGGAAAAAAACACAAAGACAGACATCAGGGTTGAGAACAATAAATATGAAATGTTAATGCTCTACTGTTTGTTCATGTGAGAAATAGGCTATTTGATATTCTTCCCTGACAAATGAGTTTCACTTTGAATGTGGACACTCCATAGCACACCCTGTGCTGGAAAAACTTCTGCTCATACAATCTGGGTAACTACAACTGTAGAAGTTCTGGAATGATGATGACAGGACAAAGACAAATGAATTTGGCTTTTCATTGGCTGCCCTCTCTTTTGCTAAAGGTGTGCTTATTCATCTTTAATGCTTGTGGCCAACTCCAGAATGCAGTCTTACCATCATAAAATTTAGGTAAAACATAGAATCACAGAGCTGAAAGGGACCTTCAAAGGTTGTTTAATCTAAACCCCCTGCAATGACCTGAGATATCCTGCACAAGATCGGGTTGCTGAGAGCCTTATCAAGCCTGGCCTTGAATGTTTCCAGGGACAGGGGCTCTACCACCTCTCTTGGCAACCTGTTCTAGTGTCTCACTACCCTTATGGTGAAGAATTTCTTCCTAATGTTTAATCTAACCCTGCTCTGCTCTAGTTTTAAAGCATTGTCCTTCATTCTATCTCTTCATGCTCTGACAAACAATCCTGTGTTATGATCCAGTTCTCCCTGTCACGCTACACAGGGCCGTGTAGGTGTTACCAGATGTCTGGGTGGTAAAAGACCTCTGCACCTCTGCACTGCTTTGTGGAGTGTCTGGTACCTCCTCCACAACCACAGCAAGAAGCAGTGATTTGATGGTGGTGCTGAGAGAATCCATCACAGGGACACTCTGCTTTAAATGCGCCACAGACCATCAGGTTAAAAAAGGACATAAATCAACTCTACAACTTTGGCAGCTTGATTTTGCAGTGCGGAACTTTCTAATAGTACGTGTAAAGAAACAAAGCAGAACAACCAACAGGCCAATCCCCTCCCCAGTCCCCAAATGACTCTTACATAGTACTAAGGAATGGGAAAGGATAGAATGAGATGTGTAGAACCTTGAAAAGATGCATCCTCAGCTCATCAAATCAGGGAAATAATCATTCCCACTTTAAATGTCTAAACACAGTTATTGATTTTTTTTTCATATACTACTCATGGAATTAAAATAAAAAATTAATTAAGAAAGCCTGCAGAGATTTATAGTCTTGGATCTATCTTAACTATCTTTAGAAATCTATGACGAGATTAATCTTCCCAATATGTATGTTTACAACTGAATGAGTCATTCACTTTCTCTTCCTGATCAGGGGAGAAAAGTGACCAAGTACAAGGGGCAGTTCATGCCATCTTAAGGCAAAAAGGACTACACGGCAGATAACATATTTTATTGTCCTAAAGGGGCCTGATTCTTCCCCACAAGTGCAAGCAAACAGATATAAATGTTTGTTTCATATTCATTGTACTGGGTAAATCTTATACCCCTTGATTTTGCTGAGTTTTACAACAGGCATCAGCGGATTAGCCTTAAAAATAAATCCTCACAAGATTTTCCGACTGAGAATAAAATGATGCAAATAGCATTTTGCTGGAGAGGCTAAAAAGGGGTATTTGCATTTAGTAAATTTATATGCATTACAACAAGTGCATTTGCAAATTAAGTGCCTGCTTCAGCACCAGTAGTCATTTTGAAAATCAAGCTAATCATATTTAGAGAGCTCATATAGGCTCTGGGGTAGTTCAAGTTGTGGTCAACCAACCAGATATAACTCTGCCATCTCCCCATCCATAAGCCTGCACAGGTAAGACACAAATAATTTATTACATCTCCTGATAACCACGATGCCTGAAGCATGAGTTTGGTTGCTTGTTGGATTCTGTTTGAGAGCTCATAAGTTGCAAACAAAAATGCTGTAATTTATAATATTTTTCTCAGAGCTGGATTGAATAGCACAGTATGTGCCCTTCCTACTCTGAGAGTTTTAGGCTATCTCGCAAGAAAAGAGCTTTTGGGGAGCAAGTCATTAAATGGAAAAGAGAAGCCATCAAGCCCATAGGTCTGTAAAGTAAAATTTATAATGTTTGATAGATTTTGCATATAAGCACTACACAGTGAAACTGGAAAATGGGTTTTGCTCCTTTTTTACATCTGCTGGCCAATGCAAACGCCTTAATACAATTATCTCTGCAACACAACAAACTGGTAACTTCAAAAAGGGTGTATAGAAATGCAAACACATCAAAACACACCTGTGAAATAATGAGTCGCATTCCCTGGATTCAAAGAAATAGGTGGGAGAGCAGGAATTAGTCAGGGATGCGTCTCATTTTCACAGAAGCTCACACTGTCATTAAAAACATGACTAAACACAAATTACAGAGCTCCACCAAGCAAATCCAGCCAGCAGCAATTGCATATTGGACCCAGCAGGCCTGGCCAGCCAAAAACAGCTTCTGCCAAAAACAAAAAATCTATTAAATAATTGAATTAGGAAGAAAAACAGAATCTTTTTAGAATGTGAATTGCAATTGGCAGAGAAGAAATGCATTGCAAATTGTAAATGAGGGAATATATGTTTCAAAAACATATCACCTTTCAGAATTTTTCTTTTCAGTTTTAAGAAAGATGTTAGTGTCTTTTTCAATCTCACAGCAGTTTAGAACTGGATGTTCAAGTATTCAAGAAGCAACTGAGCTAAAAATTAATGAAATGAAAGTATTTTGAGAAGTTTCACAAATCATTTTACCCCTTTACACACCAGGCCACCTCCAGTTCCTCTGAAAGGATGTATATAAGCTGAGAAAGCAATAATCTTTAATGCTGTGCAAAAAACCTCATTCATCAGAAAACAGGGATAAAAATCTTGTACATCTATGAACACATCAAGAATTTTGCATAAGTTGAAAATTCAGCACCATACAAATGCTCAGCCATTTTAAGTATCTGTTCACATACCCAACTTCAGCTGTGGTAAGTCAGATATCTCCTTCATTATGAGGGTGTAGTAGGTGTGAAGTCCTCTCTGAGCATTCAGGAGCAGAAGACAGAGGTCTTTATGCCATTTGTATGCATGCTGCATGCAGTTTTCAGATGGGACATAGAAGCTGCCCTGTGCAAATTCAAGAAAATAAAACACAGAGATTAAAACTCATGGTCTGCACTTGTTCTAGAGTTTCTCAATAAAATCCACTTGCAGATGGCCTTTTACTTCTAATCAAGCAGCTGGTAATAAAGAGGGATTTAAAACATCTCAGCCACCTCCTAGCCACCTAAGTAGCTGGATGAGCAACCATAATAAAACCTTATTTTACCTTTTTATTTTGCCCAAACTGTACCAAAATTGTTAGATCCTGTCATATGTATAAAGACTCTCCGTTCAAACAGTCCAGGTGTGAAGACCATTTCTGTCCTTCACGCAAGACCCACTGTAAAATCAATCTCTCCATAATTTAGGTAGTGTTGTGCAAAACCATATCCTCTCTGCTACACAAAAGGACTAAAAAGATGGCTACAGTCCCTGTCCTTTTCCCCTCATGTTTTCTTCACCCCTTCTACACAGGCTGTTGCTTGATGGCCTCGTGGTAATGCTTTGCCATGAGTGTTAGTGGACAAAAATACCAGCTAGTATGAGCTACTCTCTATTCCAGGATCAGCATCTGGATTAGTTTATCTATAATGGGAAGAGAAATTAATTGGATAGATCACAGCATCCAAAAATGTCCTAAACAACTCATTGACACTTTGAAAATAAGGCAAGTTTGCATTAGGCTGCCATAAATCAAAAATTTTCACTTCTATCAAAAAAATATCTCTTGTATAAATCACTCATATTTGAAATTTGCACTTCCCAAATTTAAAATAAAATTTTCTATTAAATAGATAGTGGCTTTATGTCAAGGATTTTTTGAGACTTGCATGGAGTAATATGACACCTACCAATAACAGCTCATTTTTCTGAGGTATCTGTATGCATTTTACAATTTTAATCCAATGATGCAGTAGAAAAGTGAGTACTTCAATGAATGACTGATTATATCTGGTTGTTGTTCCACCAAAAAGAAGTAAGTTATCTGCATGCTGTAGGAGAAGAAAAAGTTATGGAAACAGAAAAGTGAGAAAGCCCCTAAGTGCTCTGTTCCTGAACTCTGTGGAACATCATGTAGATTGGAACAGACTGCCCAGGGAAACGTTTGAGGTACCATCCCTGGAGGTATGCAAGAGAAGGGCAGACATAGAGCTTAGAGATGTGGTTTTGTGATGATTCCTGACAGAGCTGGGATCATGGCTGGAATCAATGATCTGGATGGTCCCTTCCAATCTCAGTAAT
Organism: Turnix velox; assembly: GCA_013400935.1. Classification (NCBI taxonomy): domain Eukaryota; kingdom Metazoa; phylum Chordata; class Aves; order Charadriiformes; family Turnicidae; genus Turnix; species Turnix velox. Next base: position 239,889 of record VZTY01034683.1, read on the forward strand.
TCTATGACTCTAAATTGAGAATATACCTAAATCTGGTTTTTTTTCCCAGTATATGGGTTGTATAAAGGCATCAGAATAGGACTCCCACTGCTCCATAAATATGGAAAAACACAAATGATCTGCAATTTAGTCCATTTTTGATCACCAACAGGGTAAGAATCCAATTCCCACATGTCAACTACACACTGATTGTCTTTTTGGACCCTAACAGTGCCAATAGCTATACATCTCCAGGAGCAGCAGGGAAGATTCTTGAACCATACACCAGTGTCTCTCCTGTGCTGTCCTCTGTTTGACTTCCCTAAAGTCAGTATTTTATCTCTCTCAGCCTGAGCTGGAATGTTTCTCTCAGCTTTTTCATGCAAATCTTCAAGATGTTAACTAGAATTCTGCAGTAAACACAATGGAAATGGCTGGTCTTGACCTACAGAGAAATGGCTGATGATAATTGAGGGAGCTGCTTGTTCTTGGAAGCTTTCAAAACCTCCAGCCTCAGCATAAATCTATTTTACTCTCACCATGCAACAGAGGAAAATGGAGCACAAAGCAGTGCTGCTGGAAGCAGAAAGTTGGGAGTGGATTTACAAACAATGTCATTAAAAAAGTCCTTGCTGATTTCTTTAGGCAAAAATTACCCTGGCATTAAAATGTTACACCAATGAGCAGAAAGAAAAATGAGAGATAATTTCATAGTACATATCAATAATACAATCTGATATTGTTGTGCAAGACCTACTTTTGTAGGTCTATTTTCAGCCCTTCTTGGCACAGATTGTTTAAAAATAAAAAGCAATAGGAAAATGCAACTGTGAGTGTGCTCAAAAGATGTGTGAATCAGAGATGTTGAAAAACTGTTTAGAATTCCTTAGTGTTTGCCCCTTTCTTTGATGGTGCTTTTTCAAATTTGACTTCAGTTGAATTAACAGAACTTCCTAGAGACTGGACAGTTCAACTTACTGAGGTAATTTCCAACCCGAACCACTCTATAACTCTATGACTCTATGATATACACACATGCTTAGAAAAGATTGCTCCCACATCTCCTTTCTCTTCCTTTCAAGTTTCTCTGGGAGGACTATCTGTGCAAAACAAAGGTGCTGAGCTCTGAGAACACCATTGCAACGGTGGGAACAGTGCTGCAAGGTTGCAATTCAAGGCAATGCCCAACCAACACAGTCCAGACCATGCTGTGGATGAGTAAGAAGCCACATTATTGAGCTAAAGGATTTTGATTAAGCTCTATTAAATGACAAATGACTTTGAAACCCTGTTGTCTAATAGGAACATCCATCTGAATTTGAAAAACCCTCTTGTTAAGTTGGAAAGGGAGCATGATAGAGGAACGACATCAAGCTCCAAATCTCTGGTCCTTCAGTGACTTGAGGACAATGCTACTCTCACAGGACTCTTTCTTCTGAAAGTTGTCAAACATAAAGGATGCAGAGCAGGACGTAACAGTGATTATTAAACCCACCTCAGGGACAGTTTAAGCTAATGTGAACTAAAGTCTGTTCATCTTCATCTGCAGGGATCCCAGCAGGGCAGGCATCTGTCAGATGATGCCACTACCAACTGCTTTAGCTAAATCAGCTTATCTGTCACTGTTCAGTAAGCTGAGAAATGTCAAGGAGTGCCTTCCTTTAGGATGGCCTAAAGATTACAAATTTTCCACATTCGTTAATTGTCTCTTCTGTGTATTTATTTAGATGGTCCCCTATTTCTTAGGTTATGGCCTGAAACCAAGATTCAGATCACAATATACAAACAAATCAAGTTCAGGAACAAACATGGCAGCATGTTCCCATCAGAGCCCTGTCTGTGAAGCTGCCTCAGTTGTGATGGGTTCAAAGTTTAGAACAAGGCCAGATGCTGGAAGGATACCACTGGTCAAGCACCCTTCTTGTGCACCCTTCCCATGCAGATTTGACCCACTCACCTCAGTGACTGGGTGAATGTACACCACTTCATAATTCCTTGCTTCTCAGTGACAAAACAGAAACTAGTTTTCCTACAGCTCATTGTATATTTTATATGCAAAAAGATATATCACATAAGGTATGTTAGAAGGAGTTAGTAAGAATTATATAAAAATAGCCTTAATTTCTCCATTTCTCAGTTTACTGAGAAGTGATGACATGAAGAAAATCCTACTCAAATGCTGGACAAAAACATTTACCTGGTGTTTTGGAAATGTAAAAGCTTTGGTTGAATTTGATCACATTCTGCAAAGCTAAATCCCAACAACAGCCAGTCAATTCACTGTCCCATATCCAGCCCTCCAATTGATATGTTCTCCTAGACTAACCCAGCCCAAGTAAAATAGCCTACAAAATCATCAACTCCAAACAAACTAAATATTCTTGACAACATCACCGCTGAATGCATTTAAATAAATCAGCCTTTTAAATTAATAGGTGTCCTTTGCAATGGTCTTTTCAGTCAATAGATTTCTTCCATAATTAGAGTGTATTACTTTATAAATGAACTTTTCTTTCATTAGAAGAGGAAGGAAAATTACTTGAGAAAAGTAAACACTGTAATTAGATAAGGTTCATGCCAATTCATTATTCAAATGCAGAGAACAATTTGTGAATATCCCTTCCCAGTGAACTAAATCCACCACTAAATCCAAAAGGCATCAATTGGATTTTACACTTTGTAATATACAGTAAGTTGCTTCTATTTGTTTTGTATTGGAGTAATTTCATGAGTTGTGTTAGGTGTGTGAAACACTGAACAACAGAACAATTGGTAAATTAGAGCCCTTTACATTTAACCTAATTCAAAACAACATTTCATTATTCAGATTCAAATTCAAATTCCTTTCAGGAATATTAAGATACTAAAAAGCCTTTCCAGACTAAATAGACAGGCTACATAATCTCTGATGGTATTTCACATACAACAGAACCAGCTTACTCTGCCTGCTTCTGGTGAAGATTAAAGGAACTACTTGAAAGAAGAACAAATTTCATCATCCCAAAATGAATGCAGTTTCTGAGGACACAATGTCTGTCTATAAGTCTGCATGCCTGTATCAGACACATAATATATAAATTTTATTTTCAAACCCTCATCTCTACTTTTTCTAAGATAGGAGACTTCCTACCTTGAAAGAGGGTAGATTCTGAGTAGAGATAATAAAGAAATTCTTTAAGGTGGTGGGTGGTGAAACATTGGAACAGTTTGCCCAGAGAGGTTGTGGATGTCCCCTCTCTAGATCTTTTTAAGGCCAGGCTGGACAAGGCACTGAGCAACCTGATCTAGTGAGAGGTGTCCCTGCCCCTGGCAGGGGGGGTGGAACTAGATGATCTTTAAGGTCCTTTCCAACCCCAACTATTCTATAATTCTATTCTTTGGTGGTTGTAAATTAAATTACTGTTATAGAATCACAGAACCATAGAGTTGGAGGTGGTCAGACAATGGAATAAATTGGTCAGAGAGGTGGTGGAGATCCCATCCCTGAAGGTACTCAAGGCCAGGCTTGATGGGGCTCTGAGGAACCTGATCCAATGCAAGGTGACTCTACTCACTGCAGGAGGGTTGGACTAGGTGGCCTTTGAATGTTCTTTCCAACTCTATGAGTCTACAAAGTATTTTTCTGACAGAAAGACTGTGCACTACACACAACAGGCATGGTACACAAACCTTGATCCTATCTGGCAGAAAAACAATGCATCTCCATATTCTCCATCAGTTAGCAGTAGATCTTGGATCACAGACTTGAGGGATAGGTGACAACTATTTAAGCCAGGTCCTGTAAACCTCATGTGTTTAATAACCATTAACAGGAAGATAACATGCTTATGGGAGAAAGTGATGGAGAACTGGGAAAATAAAGTACCTTCCATCAAATTAAGCGAAACCCAGAAACAAAAATGTCAGGTAAATTAATATATTGGACTAGGTGCACTTGAATGTGCATATTCTATCAGCATAATAAACTGCCTTTCTTGTATTGATTTACTCGTCTGGTAGATGATATGATGGTTCATTACCCAAAGCTCTAAATATAAGAAAAAGAAAATCAGTGTATTATATTTACCTTTGATTTATGTGACACTAGCAGCACTAATCAAAAGTCTCCACAAGGGACAACAGTTAGAAAGGCACTGACAATATATGAAACATTTTATGCTCCTCACTAAATCTGCTCTGCAAGAAAATAGTATTTCATAAATACAAGATGCAACTTGACATTTATATTAACCCTCAGAGTTACACTGTCAAAACCACTGGGATGATAATGCACTAGGAAAAATATGTAAGACTGGAATAAGACTTCATAACAATTTATGATTTGTGAAAAATTAGGAGAAAGAAAGTGTTTGATTTGAGATCTTTGGATAAAGAACTATCTTCTGAACAGTGAGAAGAGAATTATTCGAGTCAGCTCTAATAAACTGCTTGCCAGGGCATGGAGTGATAGGACAAGGAACAATGGTTTTAAACAAGAGCAGGGTAGTTATAGCTTAGACACTGGGAAAAAGTTTTTCACCATGAGGGTGATGAGACCCAAGAACAGGTTGCCCAGAGAGATGGAGGAGTTCCCATCCCTGGAGGCATCCAGGGCCAGGCTTGATGAGGCTCTGAGAAACTTGCTCTAGTGCAAGATGTCCCTGCTCACTGCAGGGGGGTTGGACTAGATGGCCTTTGTATTCTGTGATTTTGTGTTACACGGTTTGGCACATGGTGATTTATCCTGCTTTATAACATGCAGATAACTTTAAGGAACATTTTAATTTGTATCTGTAATGCATTAAGAGACCATACAAGGTTTGTTAGTTGTTCTTAAATTACAGATCTTGACACGTGAAGACACAATAACTGCATGACTTGCAACCACTACTGAAAATACTTTATAATATAAAAAAGGGGGGGAAGGGGAGGAGTGTATTTAATTTCAGTCTGAAGAAGGTAACACCACTCCCTTTCAAAGCTGACCTCACTGGTTTGTTTTTTACCAATGTGGGCATCAAACTGTAAAATCAATTACTCCTGTAGTTCTAGTTAAACATGAATAGAGATCCAAGCCTGAAGTCACTTTCTCCCTGGCAGCGGCATATTTAATAGAGCCTGGCATTTCTAAATAGGAAGCTGTGGTCCTTGCTGTTGCTTTGATTAAATAAAGAGCATTTCAGAGTGACTATTTCCTCTGGTTCTGTGCGTCACAAAGCAGCACTGAGCCAAGCAGTTTGGTGCATCCAGTATAATGGGAGTTCTCTGTGTTTAACAGCATCTTGTGCCAAACACTGTGACAGAAATGGCATCTGCATGAGAACTGGTTTTAACTAATTTGCTCATCAGGTCCAAACTAGCCCACACGCTCTGGCAAAGTATCTTCAGTTGGCTTTTGTGTCAGCTACTGCCATACCCTCCTGCAGGCGACACTGTGAGGACAACACAAGATGGGACCTTTACTTCCCACGCACTCACAGTTCCATTTCAGATCACTCCAGTTCTTGCTTTTCCTCTTCAAAGATTTGTAAGCTCCTACTAGACTCAGAGAAAGATTCAGGAGCTTGTCTTTATCTCCTTGGAGCCAACAGTTACCACTGTGTGAAGAATCCAAAACATTCTTTCTGAAACATTCATACTATTCTTTCAGATCTTCACCATGAGGGTGGTGAGGCAAAGGAACAGGCTGCCCAGAGAGGTGGTGGAGACCTCATCCCTAGAGACATTCAAGGCCAGGTTTGATGAGGTTCTGAGCAACCTGATCAAGCAAAGTATGTCTCTCCTGACTGCAGGGGGGTTGGACTAGATAACCTTTGAATTTCCCTTTCAACCCAAAACATTCTCTGATTTCATTACTCACTTTGAAGGAAGAAAACAGTTATTTTAATTCAAGATACCCTGCAGTTCTATCCCTTTGCCTGCACCTAAATTTGGTTAGATGATCTCTTTGAGCATTAGTTTTCTCAATCATAAAATGAGGGAAATGATACTGACCTATATATGATGCTCTTTAGATTTTATAAATGACAAGTGCTATGTAAATCCAGAGCCTCTTCATCTTCATGTGTTGCTTTTATTGCCATTGATATTTTAGTATTTCCAAGTTGACATAGATATAACCCCTCTATTAAATCCTTATTCTTGCTCCAAAAAATGGAGAATTTAAAAAATAAATTAATATAAGAGTTCTGTTACCTCTGAGACCTACAATGACACAGATCACTAGGAAAGGACAGTTGAAAACTGTAGGAACTTCTTGTATTTATTTTAGTAAACACTGGGGTGGATTTGCTGTGTGCATCTCTCAACATTCTGCAGACAAGCTTCTTGTTTAATTTTCCTTCTTATTGGGTTTGTGTGAAACAAGGAACATTCCTAGGGATCAATGCATTACAACATCACTATTTAAAGCAGAGGGGGTGAACTATATCCTAAAAATGCCCATTTCTCTATGTGTTTTGAAGGGAGTCTAGGGTGGTAAGCAGAGCTGGAAATGTTTACAGTCCAAATACAAAGCTGTGCTAGAAATTAATTTTACTATTCTTATGTGAGGAAACTGGGGTGTATGTTAGAGCTCTGGTTATAACCCTTGATGTAACAGGTGCTTAATTGATGATTTTAATTGATGGTTGTAACTTTTAAAACTAAAACTATTAGAATACTATAAAATCTTGGGAATTGCCAGACAGGGAAGAACACTGATGAAAGGAGTGAAATTGGTCTGCCAGCTGCTAACCTGGATGATTATGCAGCATAAAGTCATTTACACCCCAGCCAGAGCAGCAGCTGAGTATCTTTCCCTCTTGCTTTGTGTAAAAGTTGGATCAAAATCTTTTCAGTACTTTCAGTTGACCCGAATGATAATTCTAATGGGACAACTCCATCACAAACCTGAATGATATCTCCTTCTGTGTGTGTGAGTGGGTACATCCAGGTAGGAGAGGCAAAGAAATGTTAACAAGTATCCTTTTTAAACCTTACTGGATTCATGCTGGCTGCCTGCAGCCATGTGTAATAATAAGGCAGTTCTTCAGCTCAGGGGTCCTAGCTTGATCACAGCAACAGGAGTGGATTTTATTTCCTTATCTGTGAGTGAGCAGCATGGGCTCTCTTTAATCAGAGGGAGCAATGTATTAAGGCCTTTTTTGATGCCACCACAGCATTACTTTGTTTAGGAGGTCAGCGTTTACACTGTGTTGTGTGTATTTAAATATTAAATTGAAAAACACATGTAATGACCAGCTTTATAGCTATATAGTATATAGCTATACTGTATAGCTTTTTAGCTATACAGTAAATCTGTATGTCTGTCTATACATCTAATCTGACTCCTTTTTTAGCATAAGCAATTCTTTTCAGATGCTCTAAAAATCAACCACTGTTTTTTATTTCTCATAAAATAAGTATTCAATATCACTGTATCATCTCTCAAAGTATACTTTAGTGTGCTTTGCAGATGTTCCCTCCACAGAATCTTCATAATAACAACACGAAGATACAGACTAATATGTCTCATTTTCCTGTGTATATCCAAGAGAGGGGCAGGAAAGCACACAACTTCTCCTGTGCCAGATGATTCAGTGCTTCTCTTGGAAGAATTATGCCTCCTGTCAGACACCTGCTCTAACTTCTATGAGACATCTTCCCCAGTGTTTAATTTACTGCTAAAGAGATTTTTTTATGGCTTTAATTTTCCCTATGGTGATGTCTAAGCCTAGAGATCAAGTGGAGGAAATGTAATTTTCCCCCCCTCTTACTCAGCATCATCAGAACTTTAGATGACTTCTATAGCATATGCTATGCATTCTTTTGTGAGAGGAGCCATCAAGATTGCAGACATTTGTGATGATATATTAGGATGGAACTTGACCTCTAGATGCCAGGTTCAGGTTTGGAAGTGATGAGTGAAAAAGATTTCATATAAGCTGGGCAAATTTCAGAATCTGGCATTATTTCTGATGAACGCAAATTTTAAAAATTGTGAAATGTCCCAAAAACACTGGAGCATCTTCCTTACAAGAAAAGGCTAAGGGAGCTGGGTCTCTTTAGCTTGGAGGAGACCTCATTAATGTCGATAAATATGTAAAGGGAGACTGTCAGGAGGATAAAACCAGGCTCTTCTCAGTGACATGCAATGGCAGGACAAAAGGGAGTGGGTGCAAGCTGGAACTCAGGAGGTTCCACATAAAAATGAGAAAAAAAATTCTTCATGTTGAGTGTGACAGAACATTGGAACAGCCTGTAGCCCCCTCAGGTCCAACTCTCTCAGCCTCATAGGAGAGGTGCTCCAGTCTCCTGATCATCCTCATGGCCCTCCTCTGGATCCTCCCCAACAGGTCTATGTCCTTATGCTCAGGGCTCAGAGCTGGACACAGCTGCACATAGTATAGGATGCCATAGTGATTTTTTAAGGTGGGGAACAAGAGATAGTAGGATCCAGGGGGGATTTTCCTAAGGAAAATGTATTCCAACCTACTACAATACATGCCTATTTCAGTTTCCCATAATGATGGTGGACTGAAGTCAGCAATGTCATCATCCCTTGTGATCTTTCATCACAGTATCTGAGATCTCCTGCTTCTTATGAAAGTGACATTTAATGGGCTACGACATACAGGACAACACTGCATCCTCTGCGTGGCCTTCAGTTTTGAGACAACCCAAGTTTCAGAGCACTTGTCTCACAGCTAATACATTTGGACTTTCCAAGGTTTGGTTCCTCTGTTGCCATTTCAAAATGTCCTCTTAAATTGCCTCAAAATTTGATATCACAGCAATCAAATATTTGATAAGTCCGCTTTTAAGGTGGAGCATTATCACTGAAATCAAAGGAAGAGAGTCCAGACTGATATCCTGTCACTAAGCAAAGGACCAATTCAGTGGTTCCATTAAAGAAATCTACCTATAGCAACCAAGCTCACTTTGTTTATACAGCAGATCATAAAAATAAAAACTTAGCTTGGGTCTAATGAAGTTTCCCAAGGAACTGTGAGTTGTGTAAAAGCCTTGAGGCAGTAGCACAAGAGCTGGAATTTTAAGCCTAATTTTTTCATCCTGCTGCTCCTTTAAAAGAATATCATACTTAGCTACAAATACCTCCACAAATGGAGAAGGGTCAATTAGTTCAAACATTGGAGCACCACCTTGTGTAATACAAAAGATGGATATTTAGTGTTACTGCAGCCAAAAAACCCATGGCTTATTTTGAAGGCTACGTTCCAAATCTGGAAGTTAAATAAAGATTGTCAGCCAGGAACCTGTGGTATTTATGACCCTGGTGATACACAAATCATGCTCAAGTTATACACAGCAGTAGCCTATGTTAGAGAAATATATTTGAATTGTAAGGTAAATTCATTGGTGCGGGTTATTGACTATTTATAAACTATAAGATATTGACTATTAGATAAAAGATAAGCAGATGTTAAAAAAGCCCTCAGCCAACAAGTGAAGAATCCAGTGACAAAGTGTGTATGGACTGTCTTTCATGGCAAAGGTGCACAATGAGAAATGGAAAGAAATTAATTGCTGATTACTCCAAGAAGAGTATTATTTTGATTCTGTGCCTCTTCTTTCATGATTGGTGTAAGACTTACAAGTACAAATAGAATCTGTTTCTTGGATATTCTTGATATGAGTGTGTTTGACATTTGTGCAGTCGGGAAGGTTCAATGGTAAATTTAGGGATCCCATCTAACTAAATGAATAGAGAGTCAGAAAAAAGTGCAGAAAAGATACTGAAAAGGTTATTAAAAAAGCAAGTCCCACTTAAAGGAGGTGAAAAATTTCCTCATTTACAGTTCACATTTTTGCTGAAGAGATCTTTGTGAGCTTGATGCTGCCACAAGGAGAATCTGAGGACATTCTTGTCCTGTTCAGGCCTTCAGTCTTTCTTCTCTTTAACTGCCAATGCCAGGCAGAACCAGTTCCAAGAGACATGCATTATAAAATAAGAGGTATTTCCTTTGCTTGGGGAATGAAGATTTCAAAAAACATGGACACAAAACAACAAAACAGAACACAAATATAAAATCAACAAAACCCAAGACAAATTAAACAGGATGTCTCTGCCTTAGAGCATGTGTCTATATTTCCAATCAAGTTAAAGATTAAAGCCTTTTCTTTAATCAAGAGCCACTGTAATTCATGGTGGGGAAAATATCTACTGCCTTGCAACACAGCATGGAGACATCAAGAAGCCAAGAAGACTTATAAATTGTTTTAAGAGAAAGGTCATAGGGACAGGAACCTTATGGGACTTGTGATGTGTTGGTATTCCTGCCTATGAGGATGGTGAGACAATGGAACTGGTTGCCCAGAGAGGTGGTGGAAGCTCCCTCCCTGGAGACAGTCAAGGCCAGGCTTGATGAGGCTCTGAGTAACCTGATTAAGTGCAAAATGTCCCTACTCACTGCAGGGGGGTTGGATTATATGGTCTTCATAGGTCCATTCCAACTCAATGCATTTTATGATTCTATGATATAGAGCCATCCATGTTCACCCAAATCTACTTCAGACCTTTTGCCAGAGTTCAGCATGAAGATGTCTATAATCAGAGCAGTTGCTGCACGCTGGCTAATTAGCTTTGTCTAAACAAACGGAGATAAAAATTAGGACAATCACAACATTATTTCTGATCCTTTCCTCACCTGGGTAAATTTAAACCTTAGTAACGCTGTCAAACAATGGCTAAAGAGGAAATGTTTAGTGATCATTTGGCAGTGACAAATTACTTCAACATTTATGGCTCCACTTTTTTATGCAGTCTGACATTTTGTTACTAAGGCACATTTCTTATTTTATTGCTTCTTTCAGTCTCTTACAAAGCCACGCTCTCACCAAGTAGGTTCCAATGAGTCATATGCAGGTGGAAAGAAATCATGTCTCTATTGATAGAACTATTATTTTATTGTTATTATTTGCCATTTCTCTTGCACATTCCCCTCCTTCTACTTGGTTCACAACAGACTTCTTAATTTGCCACAAAGATGTGAGGTTTGAATATGCTCTGACAAATTGTATCAGGGCAGAAGTGCAACAAGTCTTGAGTTTGGCAACTGATTATTTTAAAGTATCAAACACTTGTGGAGGAAACAGAGGTAAACAAAGAAAAGAAAACCCAAGTCTAAAGCCTTACAGCTTCAGAAACTGCATGGCTTAAAGAAAAGCCTCCCTGGGTTTGCCCAGATCTTGGATTATGCTACAACCTTCACAGCTGAACAAGGACCATTTTGCACAGTCTTGGCAAACCCTACAAAGTTCACAGAAGCACCTTTGGCAATGTCTTATAGCGGCTGTCTTACGGCCTATAAAACTGGAGAATCAACTATTTAATTGGTTCTAAATATGCTATTTTTCAGATTACTTGAATGTGGGCCATTCTTTTATTGTGAAAAACGATCAAGAGAAGATCTCTCATAAGATCCTACTCCAAGGTTTGTTGTAAAATGACAGAAGCTGAATCAATTTCCATTCCTTTCCTGGATATTTTGCTGAAGATAAATTTGTGGCTCAGGGAGTTCCATCACCCAGATCATTCAAGTTTTCAAGTTTTTTTCATTGTCTTTTTCTCTAAGTAGTGTTACAAAACTGGTTCTTTCTTGAATATTATCTTATTTCCACCAATCACACCTCAGAATAATAATTTACAGCCTCGGTTACAGACATTCTCCTTCTTGCAAACACTTACACTGCACATGAAATGCTCTGCTTAGGCCCAGGTGTACATTGCTGGTTTTGTTGATGTGGAGGGATGTCTTTAGCTGCCAGGAGACAGCTCAATGTCTTAAGTTGTCATTATGCTGCAATCCTGAAGCCTCCCTTTACAACACCCTCACTCAATGAATCATTTATAGCCCTTTGACATGCATGCAAACACATGCCAATTTGCAAAGCAAATTACACAACAATATACAGTCCTTTTTAACACTTGAGAAATCCCCAATTTTTGTTTAACACTGAAAGGCTAATCAGAAACTTTCCCTGGTATGTTACTTTAAGGCAATTATATTCATTTACTATAATTTACTGCAACAAAATGGGCAACTTTTGAATAGCTGAAGCTGTATAAATTTGCATAAGTATTACATTTTCCCAGGTTCATTTTCCTAGCCCAGTAGTTACCTCTTGTATTATGCATAGTACATATATATCAGCCCTCAAGTAATTTACACTCAAAGACAATCAAATTTCATGAGCCATGAGTAATTTACAATTTATTCTGCAGGCCATCATTTTATGGTTTTTAAATAAAATACTTCTAGTGAGTTTAGTAGAGGAGAAATAGGGTTTGACTGACAGGTCTGGAGAGTCAAATTACATTTGTTTGACAAAAGAGGCACAGTATGTAGAGCAGAAACAGTGTTCTATCACTTCAAGGAACATGATTTACCACTACTTTGGAGGAACTCTCTTGTCCTGTTCAGGCCTTCAGCCTTCCTTCTCTTTAGCTGCCAATGCCAGGCAGAACCAGTTCCAAGAGATATTGTAGATTTGCTTGAACAACTAACACAATCCTGTGAGATAACAATGGCTTTTAGTTTGAGTCATCAGAAAGCAGATATATAGTGTCCTCAGGTGACTTCATGACTTCATTGTTGCACACACAAAGAGTCTGGGAAAACCTCAGACAACATTATTGCAGTCTTTCAATGCTGAATATGGGCATATAAGAAAGATGGGGACAGAATTTTAGGAATGACATCATATGTTACAGAACAGCTCTTTGGTCAGTTGGGCTCAGCTGTCCCAGATTAATCCCCTCCCAGCTTCTTGAATGTTTCTGGCTGGCAGCCCAGTATAAGAAGCTCAAAAATCCTTGACTGATTCGTAAAAACTAAAATACTAGTGTGTCTCTGGTGAGATCCCAACTCGATTACTGTGTTCAGGTCTAGAGCCCACAGCATAAGAAGGATATTGAGAAGGAAGTTCTTTACTGTGAGGTTGTGAGACACTGGAACAGGCTGACCAGAGAGGGTGTGGATACCCCCTCCCTGAAGGTGTTTAATGCCAGGCTGGATGAGGCATTGAGAGGTGTCCCTGCCTATGGAAGGGGGATGGAACTAGATGATCTTTAAGGTCCTTTCCAACACAAACCATTCTATGATTCTATGATTATTCTCATCCTAAATCCAAAACACAGCATTATACCAGATGCTAGTGAGCAAATTAACCCTACTGCAGCCAAAACCAGGACAACCAGGACTCAACAATGAAGAAAGAAAATGTAAATACACAGTTGGCCTTACCTGACTTACTAGAAATCAAAGGGTAGAGACAAATGATACTTCAGCTGCTTTACACTTCATGATACAAAAGCTACCCTGGGATAATATGCTGAGCAGACAGGATCAGCACACCAGGTCCTGTTCAAATACCATGCTGTAAAGCTGGGAACAGCAGAGGTAAATACTATCATAAAACCAGACTGAATGGAAGCTTGGTTTCTCAAGTCTTATGCCAGCCAAAGAAGCAGTGTAAGCTGATATATACATACTGACTGTGTCTAGTTTATCCTAAATAAATCTTCAACTCCAGATTCTCACCTGAATGTCTCACATCTTTCTCAGTTATGCAAAGAGCTTCCTTGAAGCGTTGCCCTATTCTGCTCAAATTTTTTTTTTCCCTATTTATCAAAACACTCCGGTAGAGGCTCATCTGAACATGAGACTATGAGATAGCTGGGAAGAAACTGCTTGCCAGGGCATGGAGCAACAGGACAAGGGGCATTGGTTCTAAACTAGAGCAGGGCAGGTTTACATTAGACATTAGGAAGAAGTTCATCACCATGAGGATGGTGGGACACTAGAATATGTTGCCCAGATTGGTGGCAGAAGTCCTATCCCTGGAGGCACTCAAGGCCAGACTTGCTGAGGCTTTGGCCAACCCAATGTAGTGCAAGATGCCCCTGCTCACTGCATGGGGGATGGACTAGATGATCTTTGAAGGTCCCTTTCACCTCAACATATCCTACAATTCTATGTCTTCATGATTAAATCAAGTCAACTTTAGAGGAAGTAATTCTTGATCCAAAGATCTCCTAAAACTATTTTTATCATGCCATGAAGCATCAAGCAATTCTTTATCTTTATTGGCTAAACTTCTGTCTATTGTTATTCACCTCTGACTAGCACTCTTTCATCTTTGCCCATTTTTTTTCTGATTGTTGGGCTGTTGAAACTTGTCTGATCCTCAGAAAACTCATTAGATCATAGGAGCAGGGACAGTTGTTTGTGCACAAGCTGATGTTGTGGGGAGTGGGCTGAAGGTTCCTCCCAAGCACTACACCAAAACTCATAATTCATGTGAACTGTGAAACTGATTCTTGGATCACTATGACTAGCATGATGGCTTTGAACAGAGGTACAGGCTCTTGTTGTCACTGTAAGATTTGTTTCCACAAAACAAGATGAAGTGGGAATATCTTTTCTCATTCCTCAGTCCCTGAACTGTTGTCTGGGACACTTGCCAATAGCAAAGAGTTTGCTTCCAGATGATGGATCTCGACTGTGCTGATGTTGGCATCTGTGCTTCTGTTGGAAGGGCCATCAGCTTGGGAGCTATGAGAGTTGATTGGGTCTCCTTCCAGGAACTCTCCCATCATCAGTCAGTGGGAATTATAGCGGTATTCTTTAGGGCATATGAAGATAATTTTTCAAGAAATGGCCACTGGGAAAAAACACTGAGGAGAAATAAAAACTGCATCACAGAGCAGTCTACCAAAAGGCATAGAAGAACTGAGTCCATTTCCAAAAGTGAAGAAAGAAAAGGCCATTCCCACTGCTCATGCACTTGATTTCAGAGAAGAAAAGAAGAAACATCTGTCCCATAGCCTGTCCTATAAAATTCCTCAGAAATTAATGCTGAAATCTTTAGAAAGGGAAAAAATTGAAAGAATATCAGACAAGTGTATGAGTGTACAAACCACATCAGTGGATTTCAGCTCCAAAGTGAGAAGTTATGGTGATGGAACTCAAATAAGATCTTTAGTGTATAGTTGTGAAAAAGAAATAAATACTGACTCCATGCTCAGTCTGCCTTTACTCCTCTACTCATAATTACTCTAAATTATTTGTAAAATACTTTTTTTCCAGTTATACAAGTCCAGGTGTGATTGACTTGTGGAAACATCTTGTGAATACCTGTGATTGACCACATGGAAGTGGCCACAAGTTGGGCCAGAGAAGGTTTAGACTGGATATTAGGAAAAAAAAAAAATTACACAGAGAGGGTTATCAAGCATTGAAAGAGAATGCCTAGGGAAGTGGCTGAAACACCAACCCTGGAGGTATCTAAGAGAAGAGCAGACACAGAACTTCGAGTGATAGTTCTTGTCAGAGCTAGGTTGATAGTTGGACTCGCTGATCTGAAAGATCCCTTTGAACTAATCTACGACTTTTTCACAGTGGTATAAAGAGACACAGAAATGTTTGTAAAAAAGAATGCAGCATTCGATTCTTTCCAATATGTGAGCATTACACAAAATAGCTAAAAACTAAGATCTGAAAAGTGGAACTTCGTATGCAGTTTCTATTGATTTTTGAAAGGAGCCAAATATCAGTCCAATATCAGTCCAGTGTAAGCAATTTATGAGGATTTCCACCAGAAGGAGGTTTTATCACGTTCCTGTCTGGAGTCACACAGAATCTCCAAATGATTTTATGATGTTTTTCTTGAACACCCACCACAAAAAGATTAGAAAGCCTTTTAAACACCATGTTTTAGGCCTAATCCCAAATTAATCTTGGTTTTGAACTCAGTCATCATGCAGATCATTGCCTTGCTGTACCCTGCATATGCCAGATCAAAAAGTAAGAGCCAGAGGAAAGAAATATGCCAATGATGAAAGAAACCGGTTATTTTCACATTATTAGTTACTATGTTTTCTTCTACAGCAAGGAAATCATTTAGCTCTTTCTAAAGATCAGCCATTTATCTTCAGGCAACTGATGATTAAAGACTTCATCAGTAATTATCACAAATGGTGCCCTGAACACACTGATTAAAGATACTTGTCATTATACCTTATAAAGGACAGTATATCAGCTCTTTTACTAGTTCAGAATAATTATGTGTTGGACATCTGCTGGAGTCTCAATCACAACTATTCACCATTTGCATAAGCAAGGAATTCTGCTCCTTTAAAACCACCCCTTACAAACACATGCTCGCAAATGGAAGATGAGCTTCCCAAACCATGCTCACACCAAAGCAGACAAAAAATAAAAAATAAAACCATTTCCATCTAAAATTAATGATTCTAGGGGAAATCATGATGTAAAAAATACTCCTGCCATCTGTAATAAATATATAAAATAATTACAAGTAAAAGTTATTTGAAATACTGCGGGTTTGTTTGGGTTTTTTTGTTTGTTTTTTAAACTTGATTTGTAAATACTAAATACTATATACCAGCTATCTCACATACTCAAGGTCTAAACAGATAACACATGATTCTTAACAATGCCTTAAGTTTGTAAATAATAATTCACATAGTGAATTATAATGTGAAAATAACTGGTTTCTTTAATCATTGCCATGTTTCTTTTCTCTGATTCATACCTTTTCATATACGGGGTACAGCAAGGAAAAGCATCTCCCTTGGTACACAGGGAAATAAAACCCCAGAAATTTGAAAGGCTTGGCAAATTTGTCACCCTCTAGACACATCAGATCTAAGATCCCTTTTGCTTTTTTCTAGCATGAGAAAGAGATTCTCTGCTAGATTCCAGGCAACAAATGAACAAACAAAAAAATCACACAACTAACCAAAGAACAGTGACAGCATGTTAGAAAGATGCCTGCTCTGCCAAACATTGCCAAAAAAAGAAACGGATTACAGTACTAATTAGTGTACATTAAGGTTCCTATGACTGAAGAGGAGTTAAGTTTGCAGCTATGTATTTCTCTTCTCCCAGATAAACTGGGATTTTGGGGTATGTTACAGTCGATCCTACATGGGGTACAGATGCACAAGAGCTAGAAAAGTGAAGTATCGTGGCCAACGAGCCATAATGATTCAGAAGAAAAGAGAATAAAACACAGATGACTCCCATGTGGCATAAAAATACAGATTTGAATAATGTTTTGACACTGGGCTGAAAGAGCCCTGGTTTTTTATGTATTGTTGAAAAGAGGGAAATATTAGCAAACCGTCTGTGCAGAAGAACTCTTCTCATCAAAGCAATTTTATTTGAATGACACTCTTAGTTCCCATATTATGCCAGGCGTAAACTCAATAGTCTTTTGGGATAGGTACATCAATGCTAGACTGAAGAAGAACACTTCTTATCAAACAGCAGGGCCTTATTAATGGGACATCACATGATTAATCAATCTGATTACTTAGATGTCAATTTTTCTGCAGTGCTACTGCTACCCAAATGAAAATAAGATTACTCTGAGTACAGTTTATTAATAACCACCAGTATGTCATCGAGTCAACTTGATTATAACGCAGCAGGCATGTGATGCAGAATATTACAAAGGCATTAAAGCAGCCTGACAACAGCAGATACAGAAGAGGTCTAAAGCATAAAACTATGAAGTTTATGCCACCGTTCAATTTTCAGTTCTGCAAAGAGAGTATTTTTCTTTTCCATTTTATTCTAGATGTAGGATCTGTAGATTTTTTCTTAAAAAAAAAACTTACAGATGCTGAGATCACCTGAAAGCATGAGTCAGTGTGACGTTCAGAAATAGACCTTGTAACATCTGAAACAACCCCTTGAACTTCCTCACAGGGTAAAACAACTCAGCAGACCCAAAGGAAAATTCGGATGTCCCTAAGGGAAGCCAGTCACAAATAGCTCATGAGAACTCACCCCCCTATATCACCCAAGCCTGCAGTAAATATAATAAAAATTTGGACATATTGTTAATGCACTGTGATACATATTCCCTGTGGATAGAGGTTGTGGGCTGAAGAGAGCTTGAGAAAGGACATTTTCTTATTCTATAGGTTCTTCTCTATTAGGTTTTTGATCATAAAAGGATCTTCCTATTTAATCTGATAACAAAAAAAAATCTTATTTCAATAAGAAATATCACTTGTCTTAATTGTGCTTGAAAGGAGAAGTGCAATGCAGGTAGAGAGAAAATATTAGACAAAGAAGGAAAGAGAAACAGAAAGGGAGAATTCATTTGCTGCACAGAGTGGGAAGAGTGGGAAGACTTAAAAAAAAAAAAAATCACCAAGGCTTAAATAGGATTAATTATTATAAATAATGTGCTAAGCCAGGATATAAGGAAAGTGTCAGAAGTCTTCAGGATCTGCCTGGGAAAAACTAAAGAAAATCACCGAATTGTGGAATCACAGAATTCATTGAGTTGGAAGATCATCCAGTCCAACCCCCCTGCAGTGAGCAGGGACATCCTGAACTAGATCAGGTTACTCAGAGCCTCATCAAGCCTGGCCTTGGAGGTCTCCAAGGATGGTGCCTCCACCAGCTCTCTGGGCAGCCTGTTCCAGTGACTCACCATCCTCATGGTGAGTAATTTCTTAATGTCTCAACTAAGCTTGCCCTGCTCTAGTCTAAAGCCTTGCCCCTCATCCTATCGCTCCATGCCCTGGCAAACAACCCCTCTCCAGCTTTCTTATAGGCCCCCCTCAGGCAGTGCATGTGTAGAATCTAAAGCCACTGGAATTTAACTAGTCTGTGCACTGAGGACTCCGAGCCTTCAGGATGTGACATTAACCAGTGGCACCTCAGCAGTCCAAATGTAGAATATAAGCTCAGGAAAAGGCAAGAGAAGCTGACGACTGATATGGACATTCCTTAGAAATGAAGGCACTCATCCAAGTAAAAAGCAAGTCAACTAGATAAATTCGGTGAGAATTTCCACAGTCACTCCGTGGGTCTCACTCCATCTTCTCAGGATAATGACTTTTGAGAGGGAAAAGCTTATTTCTGTGAGCCAGTCTGCTTCATGATTTTGTAGAATTTTTGTCAAACCTATGAAAGAATAAGCTGTGCTGTAAGTGAATATCTCATAGTGAAAGACTAATTTGTAGGTGTTTTAAGCAATGCACCATCTAAACTTGAGAAAGAGTCCAGTAGGAATGAGTTCTTATCCATTAAACATTTCCACTAAAGTAGAAGTATTTGAAAAAAAAGTGTCTGCAGCTGTGGGGTGGAAAAACCACTCTTTTAATTTTAGTCACAATATGTAGACAAGAAGGGTCTCAATTGTTAGCAGTCTTACAGAGAATAATCAGATTCAGTGCCCTGGAAAAAACCTCAAACAGAAGACACTTGCCCAGGAGATGCAGCTTAGGAGCTTAAGACTGGAGACTTCTCAGATCAAGTGAAATACACAAAATGTACACAAAAAGCAGAAGGATCCAAACCCAGCTTTGTAGAGATGAAAATAAAACAAATCAGAAGAAAAAAACAGGAAAGACCAATATTAACTATTTCACAACATCTTATGACATAAAAAAAGGATTAATTACAGTTAGTTTAAAATGAATTTTCCCATCTCATGTTGCCCAATGAAGATTTACCTGCCTTGAAAGACAAACTATACTAATTGTTCTAGCCTAGATTTAGCCAGATGCATCAAAACAGATTAAATTATAAAGAAAAAGTGTGGAAAATCTGGAGTTAAGATATCGAACCAGTTGAAGTCCAACTGAAAATACACATAAACTGAGCAGAAAGGCATGTAGCTTTCACCTGATGTCCAGACATTGAGGGCAAAATTCTCCAGACCTTGACATGTCCATAGTCCCACTGAAGTTTCAATGGACAAACATGTCCAAACAATCTGGAAAGGAATCTACAGATTTGTAAAGGGAAGTAAACTTGACCCAATGCAAAGTATTGCAGCACGGTAAGAAATGCTATCACTCCTCTTCCTCCAGTCCCTCATAGCTTGATCTAAACTCCCACAGAAACCAGCAGTCAGTCACGAAGTCCTCACTTGGAAGACTTTGTGCTTACCCCCATAGCAGTTTCTCTTCAAGCTCTGAATTCCTCTTTTTCACATCAAATCAAGACAAAGACTTTGCTCGTTATCATACATAAGGGATGATAGCATATGTAAACAGGTCATCACAGTCTATTAAATTAAAATGCTTGTAGCCAGAGCAGATGTCATGACATGCAGAGGTTTTAGAAGCTCAAGAAATGCACATCTGACCGTGTGGAGGTGAAGTGTGGAGCACTATATTTATGGTAGTTAGGCATGTGACATTCTCATGACCTGCAGGGTGGCAGAGAGCTAAAGCCAGTTCTTGATAAGAGTGCTTTCACTTTGGTATTTAATAAGTCACCTGCTAGGATAATAATTATGTTGTCATTTAAGAAAAAAAAAGATGAAGAAAAAAACAGCCTGTAATCAAAGAAGTTTATTCAACCAAGACAGGTAGAAAATAGAGTTTGCAGCTAAGGAAAACATTTGGGAAGGAAATAAGGTTTCATAATCTCAGCAGATGAAGACTTTTCCACACAGACTAAAAGCAAAAATGTGAGTAGAGAGTTAACTTTCCCATTTGTCTTCTCACAATAGAGTTTTGACCGGAGGATAATGAAAAGTAGGAAACACGCTCTCAAGAAACCTCTCCCTTGTGTGATGTAAAGAGATATGCAGAGATTATTGTACAAAGACAGATGCTTGAATCAATTATTTAAATTCATATGATGTGACTGTTTACCAGAGAGGCAGAGGTTGAGGTCAGTTTGTTGGCCAAAAGCATACAACAACCCAACGGTTTGGATACCAGCCTCAGGCCAAACATTCCCTCAGCCTGAGTTAATTCCCTGCTAGTTCTTCTGCACCAGATGCTTCAGGCTAGCATTTTTTTTAATATTTATACAGAACAGCTTCAACAGGAATGGCTGAGGGAAGCTGAGGACAGCAAGTTCATCACAATCCTTGAATCAAAGTTTCTCAACTACTTACTGACTCCAGTTTTTTGGGTTGAGTTTCTGTATCTGAGGAAACATTTCTGGCCAAAAAAACCCCAAACCTCTCTAAGCTAGTACTTAAAAAAAACCCCAAAAAACAAAAAACCCAAATCCCCCTGGTTAAGCATTATTTTCAAACCGAACAACTTTGCAGTAGATAGTGCTCAACAAGGTGTCCTCTTCACCTGCAGTAAAGTAAGAACCTGTGGGACCTGCCTTGAGTAAGTCACTATCCAAGTGTAAGTCACCAACACAGATGATAGCTCAGACTCCAGGCACAAACCCTTCCTTCAAAACATCAACTTACCAATAACTCCAGCCCTCTGGCTGTCAAACAGACAACCTGAAATCAGGGATCTTCTACTGAATAATTAACTTCACCTTACAGCACTTACATTTTTAAGGTGAATCCCACCTTAAAAATCTCACTAGCAAGCAGGGGTATATGTTCATACACTTGAAACTTTTCCAGAATAGTTTGTTTAGGGGGAGGATGAACACCCAGGAAATGTGTACCCAAGTATCAGGTGGTTTGTGCAGAAGTGTTTGAAGGGTTCTTCAAACAAAACCTTTCCACCAGCAATATAAACCAGGCACTTTCTTAACACACAATGTGGACACTCTGCATGACCCAATGAAAGAAAGACACCATTGTTTGTTCTCCCTACCTCTGAAGAAGTGGGTTTGCAGTAGCCAGCTCCAAACACCAGGTTTTCCAGTGACATACTGGACTGGTCTGGTCCTGCCTCCAGGTTTCCTTTACCAAGCCATGAGCCTTTCCCTGGACGAGCGAAACTAAAAGAAGTAAAAAATAAGAAGAAAAATGATCAGAGAAATATTGTCACAGAGGAAGACTTGCATGTCTCAGGGTTATTTCCTTCCTTATAAATTGTTTAAAGTTTTGGTTTTGATGGTGATGGTGGTTTTTTACTTTTATTTATTTCAAGCTGACACTGAAAGTCCACACATTTCCCTTTCTTAAATGAACATTGTCCAGGATGCACTAGCTCAAATGATGTGAATGAAATTTGCTTTCTAGGCATTCACTCCAGTGCCCTGAGCGTTATCTTTCACTCAATTCTTTCTCCGCTGCCTCAGAGATCTTTTTCCAGTTTAACTTCTGAACAATACAACCTTTCCATCTGTTCACACAGATAATACTCTTATCCAACTTCTTGTCAGCATGCAGCTTGGTTGACATAACATCTCTCTGGCTTAAACCATATCACCATTCCCTGCTGAATTATGCACAATATCTGTTAACACAATGTCCTTTAGAGCTCATCCCAATCTTTTTCACAGATTGGAAGTTTAGTTCCCACTTTTTACTGTCTCATGACATAAGCCTCCAGCACCAAAATGACAAGACTTCAGCCCAAAAACTGCATTTCATTTTGCTGCATGCAGTCCAGTCATTTGGGATGTGTTCTTCCATACTTATGTGCAACATAAATTTGCTGTTATTCAAATTCTTCCTGAAATACCTGAAAATTTAAGCTGGTTGAGTGCTGAGACCGTTAACTATCAGTGTTGAGTATTATGGTCACAGTGTTCCCTTCTGACTGTACCTCTATCTTGTAGCATGAAACCATTAAGACTGGAACATCTTGTCTGGAGTTTTCTCACCCCACCAGAGTCTTGATGCACAGCCAGGGCTCTTACACTGGATTAATCTCAGCAAGTGTTGACATCCCTGTTAATGATGTAGGCTGCCTTCATATTCACTGGAGGGGAATTGGCATTTGCAGGGTATGAGTCATCTCCTTCTGAAGCAGTGATATCAAATAGGTCAGATGTATTTCACCCTCAAAGTGCTCATTTTTTTATTGCAGGCTATAAAGAGAGGCCAGGATGACTGCCTCATAAACAACTTAATTTAAGTGAGATAAACCCCACCGTTAGTCCCCGTGCTGCACATGAACTACATCAAGACCTCAAGAGAGCACTCAGGTGACTGGTAGTGAATACAATAAACTGAATTACTGCATTTAAATGGTGATACGAGCAACTATACTCTTTAAAAGCGTGTAGGCAAAGGTGTAATTGAGATAATAACTGCCAGGAAAAAAGGAAAACACATTTACTGTTCATACTCAGTTCAGACATAACGCTGCTGAGCTTGTGATGCTTGAGCTTTCCAACTGCATCACAATCCACTCACCATCCAGAACCAGTTGATGCCCATCCAGGCATCCCAAATTATATCACACCCAGGAGACATTGTCTCCTTCAAACAACAAAAAATTACAAGATTTGGAGCATGAAAAACATTTTAAAACCATAATGTGCCAGAAGGCACCAGGCAGTCCCATTAATTCTGCTTTCCAGTGTGAGGACTCTCCTCTGTGTAGATGGGTATCACATGGCCACATCAGCTCAACTCAGCTCTAATTGAAAGGTAGGGAGGGATGGTTTGTCAGGTCATGTAGTGATAGAACCCAAAGCACCTCTCCCATGAGGACAGGCTGAGAGAGTTGAGACTGCTCAGCCTGCAAAAGAGAAGACATTGGGAAGAAGTTCTTCACCATGAGGGAGATGATGCACTGGAGCCGGTTGTCCAGAGAGGAGATGAAGGCTCCATCCCTGGAGACAGTCAAGGTCTGGCTTGATGAGGCTCTGAGCGACCTGATCTAGTGCAAGAAGCCCCTTCTCACTGCAGGGAGGTTTGGTTAGATGACCTTTGAAGGTCCCTTCCAAGTCAACGCATTCTATGATTCTATAACTCACAGATATCTACACCTGAGTAATTTTTTTAAGGACAGATAAGGGTCTCAGCTGCTGATACAGACAAGAAAAGAAAGGATGCTCACACTATGGGTGCAAAGCAAAATAGAAGTGCAGCAATGCCTGCTATGGGCCAAATAACTGGTGAGAAGTGCAGGGACACTTGGTTATTTGTGCAACATTAGAAAAAGAATCTCAAGCAAAATTAGGAATTGGACCAGTTTCAGAAGAGTAAACACAAACCCCTGCCTTGCTTCCAAGTCAAAACTATTGCTTCTTAAATATCAGCTGGCATTCATACAGTGACAAAAAGGACATCGCATAAGGGGGGGAGATGGTGTAGAAGACCTTAGCATATATCTGGCCTTACTTATGTCTATTTAAATTTATGTGATCCAAGAAACCATCTGGTTGCTTATAAGGCAGCATCAAGTCTTTCCATGTATTTCCTACATGCAATGTTCGAGATAAAAAATAAATAAATAAACTAAAGCAATTTCAAACTGCCAAGAGATAAACTCTGCTCTGAATAATTCAGCTGCTATTGGATGATGTTGTCTGCCCTGGTCTGCTGGAAAGGCTCAAGTAGCAGAAATAAAAAATGATTGTTGTGGTATCAGAGAGAGAAGCTTAAACAAATGTTGCCTGCAAATGAAAGCCACCTCATTTGAATATGAGCAAAGCTTTCAGGGGCTTTAAGGGGCAGAAAAGCACTTTAATGCCTTTTTAAAATTTATTTCTCTTTTGCTTTTACATCAGAAAAGGGATTTTAATCTGCTGGGTTTATGGCAACTGATTTCATAGGGAACCGTAAAACAAAAACCCCTTTTTTTGGGAAGCTTGCCAAAACGTCATCTGTCTGTCGAGGGAAAGTTTAACTGGAAGGATGACAAGCTGCTAATACTTTCTGAAGTCCACAATACTTGAAGACAATTTTTATTAGCAATAACAGCTTAAATTGCTACATCAGATTCTTCTTGTCTGGATTATTTTTTTGCAATTTTTTCTACAACCATGCCCATTTGTATAAATGTTGAATTCTAGCTATTTGCATGTCCATTTGGCCCATCTATTGAATACTACTGATTTATAATCAACATCTAGATCTTCATTCTGTATGTTAGCTTTGGCTTTTATTTGGAGTCAGGAAAAGAACAATCAAAAGAGGTAACTGGAAGAGGTTGACAAGAGAAGTGATGGTGGAGGCCCCATCCCTAGAGACATTCAAGGCCAGGCTTCATGAAGCTCTGAGCAATCTGATCTAGTGCAGGATGTCCCTGCTTACTGCAGGAAGGCTGGATTAGACGACCATTGAAAGTCCCTTCCAACTCTTTGCATTCTATGATTCTATAATGTCCAAGAGAATGAATGTGTGTGCAGAATTATTAAAATTTTATTGAAAAAATTACTACTTTTTAAAGTTGATTAATTAGTTGCTTTTTATTACTTTATCCATGAGATGCCTTTATCCTTCATAGGATAAAGTTCTTATAGATGTCATCCATGGACACATATTATAGAAAGCTGCCTTGAAAACTCAATCAATCAAACAACAATCAAAACCAAAGAACTTTCTGACTCAAAGGTTTTATTCAGGGAATTATTTCCAACAGCCATGGTTATCTGCTATGAATTTGT
The DNA here is from genome assembly GCA_013400935.1 of Turnix velox. Taxonomy (NCBI): domain Eukaryota; kingdom Metazoa; phylum Chordata; class Aves; order Charadriiformes; family Turnicidae; genus Turnix; species Turnix velox. The sequence continues at coordinate 265,118 of VZTY01034683.1, forward strand.
GTATGTGCATTTTGATTTATACTTTTGTCCTCTGTAACATCTTTTGGAATGAATCACATGTTATAATATGTGCTGCACTTTCTGTTTGCTTTGAGCCTGCTGTTGGAGAATTGAATGTGGCATCTGTTAGTCCCTGTATGGAACAAAATATTAAATAATCTTTCCCTGCTTTTTATCTTCTGTGGACTATTCTGTAACATACAAATGAAATGACAGTTCACTGGCATAAGGAATAGTTTGGCCTTGATGTGTTATTGAAGTAATTTAGAATAAATGTTTCTTCCAGTTTAATAAAACAGAGTATTGCTCTTGAAACTAAACTGTCACAAAATGAAATCTGCTTTGAAAATTTTTCACTCATGTTTCTCAAGTGAATGAAAATTTTCATGACCTTATGAGTTTTTTAGTAAGGGAAAGTTAATTTTGTCAAGCCCTGTATATGAATGAGGAAAAAAATCACAACCAAACAGATTCAGATCTGCAAAACCTCCCTCTATTTTGCACTATATGAAGGGGTCAACTTTAAAAAAGCAGTCAAACAAAACCCAGCACAACTACATTTTTGGCAATGTCAGATGCAGGGTGCCCACAAGTAGGTCCCAGCTGCACTTACTTATGGGAAAACTGACCTACATTGTCTGCACCCAGATTCAAGGTGCAGAGGGCAGTACAGCATGTGTACCACTTACAGCTGTATCAGTCATGCTTTTGAGGAACAGCAGGATGCCTGGGAATAAAAGAAATTAGGTGAAATAAAATTGCTCAAGGATGGCCAGGGCTGACCCGATTCCTCAGTTCAGTGAAGCAAAGCAGAACTAGGTCAGGACTGACATCTTTAAATATCCCATGTCCCTTTGATTCTATTTCCTCTTCCCAGTGCAGAACGAAATTAAAGGAACTGAAAAATTTGCTAAGTTTGACTTGATTTCACCTGCAAAATTTCTTTATATTATTTGCCCATCTATCATGGATGCCATCATGCAGTGATTGGATGTTGGTGAGTATATGACTTCACTGGTAACAAGTGACATCCTGAAAGCTACTTTGTTTTTCACATGTGTGTGGAAGTGAGGAAGAGAATATAAAGTTGTGGAGAATCCAGAAAGCTGAAGAAATTTGACAGCTTTGTTGTGCTAATGACAGAAGACAGGTTTGCTAGCTGCCTGTGAAGAAAGATCTAACTTATCTGAAGGAATTCCAGGTTTTGTGTTTGTTTTTTTTTTTCCTTTGGTGGTTTGATTTGTGCTGATGTATTTTTGGTTTGGAAATGTTGTCAGTAGAAGGTCAAGAGCCAAAGTATGACTGTAGATGCTATGGCCATCAAGTGAGCTGGATTCTGCACAGCCCTTAGGCAAAGCTAGCACTGGGCCCTTAGCACAAAGCCCTCAGGCTTTGGGGGGACCTTCTCAGACTGCAGCAGTCTGATGCTGAAACACAGACTTACATTTCCAGAAACCTTTCAGGGGAAAAAAAATATAAATCACTTGAAGTCACTGGATAAACTTGCAATAGAAGACTTATCAACCAGATCTTACTTTCCTATGTTGCTTGACAGGAACTACAACACAAAAGGCATAGTTTTCAGTGTAGGGAACTTGGGGTATGTGGCTATCTATGTATTTTAGTACTTGTTTCCAAGATTATTTGCAAGTTGTGCTTTTACTTATAAGCAGTAGCATATGCTAGCTCCTCTTAGGCAGGAGAGGTGCAGAGTTCTATGGAAATAATGAAGTAGATAACCATCTAGTGGGAGGTGTCCCTGCCTATGGTAGGAGGTTGGAACTTGATGATCTTTAAGGTCCCTTCCAACCCAAACTATTCTATGTTTCTTGCTGTTTGCTGCCTAAATAAGTCCAATATGAAAAAGGCATGGAGCTTGGAGCATGCCTGAGACTAAGCAGATCTGAACACCATAGACATGGATGTGTACCTTTGGGAAAAGCAGAAATATTTCTTGAAGTCTGAGCTACGTTGGAGCAAAGTGCCTTTTCTAGCAGTTGATGCTGGACTACAAAGTGTTGGTTCCACCTACAGACTGGACCAGTTGTGGAGCTAGTGACAAGGAGCTAAGGGAGAAGTCACTGCCTCAGGTCAGAAACCAAACTGTTCCACACAAAACAAAAGAAACAGAGTCCAAAAGCCCTAACTCCTCTTCACCTTCCTCCTGCAATTATCTGCTCACAGTTTGCCTCTAGAGCCTAGGTAAGAGAGTAAAAAAAGGGATGTAAGCAGCCTGCGGAGGCTGGTGCATTCCACAGATGCCTACTCCAAAGCCTAAACTTAATTTATTTTTTCTGTTCATCTTTTGATTGATAGACTTGCTGGGATCACCTTCCATCATCCTGAGCAAAATGAGGTCACCAGAGGCAAGCCCTTTGCTTTCCAAAGAGAACTGTCAATTTTATGATGTTAGGAAAGATGTGCCAGCCAACTCCTGCTCTAGATTCTCCTCTATTTCCCCAAACCTCTGAAGTCTGAAAATACTGCTCTGGGATCTACAGCTGCCAAAAGTATTCCATGCAGACACATTTCCCAGAGCAACAGCTGTCACTGTGGGAGAACAAGGGGCTTGGAGTCTGCAGCACTGATTGAGCCCCATGTTTTGTAAGCAGTGGTGTGACAACGTTCTGCTGTTCCTGGTGGAAAAGTCTGAGAGTAAGGAACTGGGGTGTTTTAGGTCAAGAAATCTGCACCTCACATTACCCACTGCACCCCACATTACCCACTGCACCCCACATTACCCACTGCACCCTACATCCCAGTTCTTCCCTGGAAGGCACTCTGGGAAACCAAAATTATTGGACTTGGATCTGAGTGGTCAAGCCACTTCTAAGGTGCTGTTTTAGAAAAGTCAAAGAAGTCCAAAGGTACAAGTGAAGATTTTTAGCCAAGGTCTGTCTCAGTGCTCTGTAAGTACAAGTCAAAGCCACTCAATTCCTTCCCTACTCTTCATAGTCATGAAATCATAGACTTGTCTTGGCTGGAGGGGAAATATCAGATTCAGTTCAACCATCAACTCAACTCTACCAAGGATCATTACTAAATCATATCTCTAAGCAATATGTCTACCCATCTCTTAAATATCTGCAGGGACATTGCCTCAACCACCTCCTGGGCAACCTCTTACAATGCCTGATAACCCTTTCAGAGCAGTTTTCACAATACCCAGTGAAACCTCCCCTGGTGCAACTTATTCAGAGGGATGCATCTGCCCAAGAAGCCAAGAAAGGAGGTGATCCAAGCCCCCAAGCCCCAAAGTTGTCCTGCTCCTGGTCATCCCACTTCTAAATTGCTGTAGAGTAACAGAGGTGATGGGAAGTTGAGTGCAAGTCTGCCTACTCAGCCTCTCACCCACTTAAGTAAATGCATAAGGTCCCTTCAGCTGCCATGAATTGTGAGGTTATGAGGGTTATATTCTGTAGAAAAGCTGAATCACAAAATTTCCAAGCAGAATTCTGCCAAGGATTCCAGAAACAAGAATTTCACTCATTTTCAGTTTGGTAACAGGTAAGCACTTCAAAGCATCAAACCCAATGTAATATTTATTACACAAGAATTATTAACCAGGACATATACCAGTATCAAAATGTTCACTTGTCATAAAAACAGGAGGTAATGAAGGCACCCTGGCAAGGTTTGCCCAACGGGAGCCATTTGTAGGTCTATGTTACCCTGCAGGGAAAGGACTGAACTGATCTAGTTGGTTACCCTGCTGCTTTCACTGTTGAAATACAGACGACAGGGAAGAACTTTGGCAAACACTGCCTAATTAGCCAACAGAGGTAACAAAATATGAAAAGCTGAGTCCACAGGGCATATGAGACCGAGATGTGCTTCAGGCAAAGTTATTTTCCAGGAAAGCTTCAGGACAGCAGTGAATTTCAATTTTACATAATATGTGATCTTTATTTTCAGGTGGGTTTAGAACTTTTGCTGATTTGCAATTAAGTGCAAACATGTGTATAGAAAAAAAATTATAGAACCATAGAGTTGAAAGAGACCTTCAAAAGCCATCTAGTCCAACCCCCCTGCAGTGAGCAGGGACATCCTGCATTAGATCAGTTGGCTCAGAACCTCATTAAGCCTGGCCTTTAATGTCTCTATATGTATATGCATACATAAATATATAACATTAATAAATAAAAAATAATATATAATATTATATATGGATAAGTTACATATTATGATGGAGCCATTCAAGGTAGAAAACTGAAACAAAGTGAAATACTGCAGAGATATTTTTCCCAGGCAATGCCAGTATCTGATGTTTATTTTTTCTATGATGTGACTAAAAAGCCTTTCCAGTCATTCAGGTTCCACTGTGTTACAAAAATAAAGAACTGCCTCTGTAATTAAGCCTTTTATTTCTATGTACCTACTGAACTCAAATGAAAAGTGATAAGCAGGAAAGCTCTGAGCTGTGAGAATGAAAAGTAGTTTTAGTTGGAACAATTTTGTTTCAAAATTATTGGAACTGGAATTTCTTTTAAAATACTGCCTTTACCTTTATTATTATTTATAGAATGCATGATATAAAAACTCTTCAGGTTTTGAATAATTACTGAGACAACTCCTAGAATCACAGAAAGCACTGAGATTAAAGGGGCCTTCAAAGGTCATCTAGTCAAACTCCCTGCAGTGAGCAGGGGCATCCTGCATTAGATCATGCTGTTCAGAGCCTCAGCAAGTCTGGCCTTGAATGTCTCCAGGACTGGCAAAGAAGCCACTTCTCTGGAAAACTTGTGATAGTGCCTCACCACCCTCATGGCAAAGAACTTCTTCCTAATTTCAAATCTAAACCTGCCCTGCTCTAGTTTAAAACCATTGCTCATAGTCCTATCACTTCTTGCCCTGGCAAACAGCCCCTCCCTAGCTTTCCTGTAGCCCCTTCAGGTACTGGCACGCCACTATGAGTTCTCCCTGGAGCCTTCTCTTCTCCAGGTTGAACTGCCCCAGCTCTCTCAGCCTGTCCTCATAGCAGAGGTGCTCCAGACCTCAGATCATCCTTGTGTCCCTCCTCTGGACCCTCTCCAACAAGTCCATGTCGTTCCTGTGGTGAGGGTTCCAGTTCACGAATATAAATCTCCAGTATCACACTTAAAAATTGTTTTACTGGTTTAAGCAATCGAGACTGCTTGCTGTGTTGTCAAAATCTTTCCTTCCACTGCATTAAGAAAAAATATTATGTGCTTCATAAACATCCACAAAATCATGTTTTCAAAGCTATAATAATCTGATAGTGTTGCTCATCATGCAATTTATGCCTAATGACAGTAACAAGTCTTTGTAACCACATTCAACAGAGAATAGCAAAGTGCTGAAAACATTGACTAAGCCTGATAACTGTTGTTCTTCCATCCTTTTATAAAGTATAACGATTTGCAAAATACACAAGCAAAATTATGTGGTTAGAAGTCTGTTACAATCTAACTCCCTATTTGAAAAGTCAGCACACAGCAGAAGAGAGATACAGCAGTTATCTGTATCTCACTAGTAGAAGTGACAGATATGTCACTTTGGTCTACTAACATGACCCCCATCATTGTCACAACTCAATCTCTTACCACCTTAATTCATTCTCTGACACTGTGTACGACCAATGCCTTTATACAAATGGAGAGCTGAACAGAAGATGTATTAGGTCAAAACACGAAACCTGAGAAAAAAAGGGTTCACAAGGTTCATCTTTTCTTTCTGGCACAGTGCTCCTCACTCAAAACCTGACAAAATTCAGAGTCTCCTGGTGCTTTTGCAAACAGCAAAGCCTTCTGGGGTAAGGGAAGCAGAATAACACTGCATTTTGCTCCAGGACCAAAGGAGTTCCTCCCTCTCAGCACTCTTTATCTCACGCACTGACAAGATTGGACACAAAGTAAATTGCCAGAAAGACCTTTGCTTCCCCTGGCCTGCTCTAAATATTAGAGGATATTGACCTCCAGCCCTGTTTTATTTGAAGGAGTTCTGAATTATTTTCTTGTCATTAGGAATCAGATAAGATGAATCACACCTAGACACCACGGCAGTGAGCATTATGCTCCTGCACGGTTCAATCAGATGATGCTGCAAAGGGAAAATTCAGCAGAGCCTTATCCACTGACTCATCCATGGCTCCTTCTAGCCGTGTTATGAGTTATGCTAATGCACAGAGGACACAGATGAGATTAGAGCCCAACTGTCCTAAATGCTTCACAAAGCAACAGGAGGAAAAAAACCTAAAAGTAAATGCTTCTTTTAATTCTTTTTAGACAAAATATGGCTTATGAAACTTCGGGGTTATATTGAACTAAATTTCTATTCTGCAAAATATAATAGTAAGTGCATTTAGTATGTTAGAAAGGTTTGCTGGAAGCACAGGAGGACATGGGCTTGTTGGAGAGGATTCAGAGGAGGGCCACAATGATGATCAGGGGTCTGGAGCACCTGTCCTATGAGGACAGGCTGAAAGAGTTGGAGCTGCTCAGCCTGAAGAAAAGAATGCTCCAGGAATATCTCATAGTAGCTTGCCAGTACCTGAAGGGGCTACAGAATAGCTGGAGAGGGGCTGTTTGCCAGGGCAAGAAGTGACAGGAAAAGGGGCAGTGGTTTTAAACTAGAGCAGGGCAGGTTTAGATTAGAAATCAAGAAGAAGTTCTCCACCATGAGGGTGGTGAGACACTGGTGCAGGTTGCCCAGAGAAGTGGTGGAGGTCCCATCCCTTGAAGCATTCAAGGCCAGGTTTTATAAAGCTCTGAGCAACTTGATCCAGTCCAGGTTGTCCCTGCTCACTGCAGGGGTGACTGGACTAGATGACCTTTGAAGATCCCTTCCAGCTCTGTGATTCTATGATTCTAAAGAGGAACAGCAGCCAAGATGAGGAACATAACAGGCAGGGAATAGAGAGATCAAGACTGATCAAAATTCCTGAACTGCTTTCTCAAGATTTTGATAGTTTTTGATCACCCCTTGTGTGTTTTATTAAGAAAAGGAGCCAGTGTCAGAGGCTGGTTCTAAACCTCAATCTCCAGAATCCCATCACTGGAGCAAAAAAACTTGAAATCAAATTATCCTCTTCGCTTTTCCTGCACAAATAAGTGAATGAACACAGGAGAGGAATCTCCTCCACCTTTCAACAGGCATTTCTGTGTCCCATACCTGATCAGAGGCTGGTGTAATGCTACCAGGGAGGCGTGCACCGTGACAGATATCACTGACAGGTGGAAGTAGTCAAACATGACAGGAACATGGTGGTGCAGACCTCTCCGGGGGTGGAAGTGAAGACACAGTGTACGGCTGCTGATCATGGGGATCGCTGGGACATCTCTCAGCCTGCAAGACAAAGAGATTTAGAAGGGTTAGTGAAAGCCTGAGATGTCACAGACTGTAGTGCACTACAGCCTGCAATGTGCTACAGTCTGGGAGACAGCCTGAGGTGAATTTTTATCACTTCTCAGCTGCCTAAGGGCTTACATAATTGATTAATATCTCGTGTTGTACTTGTGTCTAGCAGAAATTTCAAATCTGCATGGAAAAAGTAATAAATAACAGATGCAGAGATATCTATAAATATACAGTGAAATAAGAAAAATAGATGTGATGAAATTTCTGCTTTGCCTGCTGTCTGTTCTTGGAGTCCATCCATGCACTAGTTCTGGAGACATCAAGAACTACGTAATGGAAGGAAATGCATTTAGCAAACTTTGTGGCTTATTTGAGGACAGATCACCTGTGACTGTCAGTGTAAGAATAAACAACTCAAGCAGTCTGTGAGAAGCAGAAGCAGTCCTGCGTCAGAGAACTGAAAAGACTCAGAGTACCTATGATTCTATGATATTCCCAGAGAGCTTTTCTGCTGGAAAAGAACTTTTTTCAAGAAGTGAAAAGACAAAAAACTTTCAAAGAACAAGTTGGTCTAGCTTTCTTTTTTCAGCAAATAAAACAACACTTTAATGTAAACTTTGATTATAACTATTCCAGAATAATTTTCTTTGTGTACAGTCAGCCATACAATATCTGAGTCACCAACAGGACAGGAGACTGAGATGTAAACCTGGAGCATGCTTTATGATACCCTCCCAATTCCAGAGAAACTCAATAAAGAAGACTTTTTTTTTTTGTTACAGCATTAAAGGCTCTTCTGAAGCCAATCATGTCCCAGAGCTAAAAAACCCTACAATGAGATAGTGGAGTATGGTGGATGGTTAGTCCCAACAAGTGTTTCAATGAGATTTGTGGAATATACTTTTATAAAAATCACTGCTTTTTAAAAATAGTAAATAGGACTAACATTTCATGTGACAGCAGAATTTCAACGTATGTGTTAAAGCACAATTTCTTATCTTCTGTTCTCTTTATCCTTGACTATCCCTTAACATTTCCTTATTTATCTCTTCTAAACCCATCAGCATCAGGACTGATGACTGATGGTCCAGTCTCAACTGCCTGAGTGATGAAGCTCTCCCTTTTTGTATCTTGAAGAAAAAAGGAAACATGTTTTTGAAATTTACTCAGATGCCCTACGGATATGAACAAAATCACATGGGGGCAGTCTGGGTATAAAACACAGCTCAGATGATTTCTCTGCACCTGCTCCCACCACCCGCCATAAATTCTGCTGAAGTCATTGGAAGCCTTTTCTGTGATTCAGAGAGCCTGAATAATGTCTGTGATCACACTTGCTATGTCTCAGAAAGGGATGCTACTCCCACTTCACCTAAGATTAAGGAGTCAAATCAGAGGGAAGCAATCAAAGTCAATGGGAAGAATCTTTCCTCCTAAAACACAGCTTTGGTTTTTATACGAGAACAGGGCTTAGCACGTTCATGCACTCATCTTCACACAGAAAATACTTTGTTATCTCCTGAGATAAATGCATTCCTCCTGAACCATACCCTGTGCTATCATCAGGATCAGTGATGATATTCCCCTTGGTTTTATCAGCAGCAGAGATAGAGCAACACTTAACACCTCTGAAGACCTTACACTTAAAGAAGGAAAACTGTTCATTTAAAGAAGTGTATGAGATCCACTCTTCAAACACAGAGGGGAGAAATAGACTGACTTCAGCATTGATGCAAAGGAAAGACTTATCAAAACTATCCCTTTTTCCAAGGGACTCTCACTTCATCAAAGTAATTTCCCTGTTGAACAAAACCCTGCATTACCAATTGAGCACTTTCAAACAGCACTTACTGTTGTTCACTATCAGTAAAGTGCAGGTCCAACTTGAGCTGAAAATCAGCCTCACTCAGTGCATCTTCGACCTATAAAAAGAGAAAAGTGAGGTTACCTTTACCAGTCAGCAGCAAGAATATAGAAGGCAAAGGTGGATGGGCTTGTCTGACAAGAGGAGAAGCGAAAACATACAGCAAGAGCAGCACACCACCACAGTGGTGGAAAGGAGCAAATGAGACAGCAAGTAAAGGTAATTGCTGAAGGAGTCAGAAGGAACCAGAGCAGTCAGAAGTGTTATCTGCTCCCAGGTGTCCTGTCTTGTCAAAAAAAATCACTCCAGACAAGAGTAACCAGAGTGTGTGAGAGCACTGCATTTGCTGGATGGGTGCTCTTTGCACACTCCAAATTAATGGAGTGTTTCTGAAGCCGAGCTCCCTTATTCAGCAAATGTTCACTTGGGTTCTCTCATCAGCTGAAAGAGAACAAGGGTTTGGTTTCCTCAACTGAGAAATAACTACAAATGAATTCTGACAGTTTCCGCTCTCTGACCATTAGTGTTTCAGTTTCTCAGCAGATCGAGGCTTTCCTGCCTCCCAGCCACTCTTTCTGGTCTTTGACAGATTTATGGAGGAAGTTTGTCATTGATTTTCATCTAGGCCATTTTCTTTGAAAACTTTAAAAGCTTTTGTGCTCTTAAAAGCTTTAATTAACAGAAGTTTAACTATTGACTTAGTTGCAGGGTCCTGAGCATATTTATATATGGTAGGATTCAGCTTGCCAAATACAATAAAGGTATAGAAACAGAGTTGGAAGGGACCTTCAAAGACCATCTAGTCCAACCCCCTGCACAGTGAGCAGGGACATCCTGCACTTACATCAGGTTGCTCAGAGCCTCATCAAGCCTCACCTTGAATGTCTCCTTGGATGGGGCCTTCACCTCTTCTCTGGGCAACCTGTTCCAGTGCCTCACCACCCTCAATGCCTCACGAGGCTCTGAACTAGTGCAGGATGTCCCTGCTCACTGCAGAGGGGTTGGACTAAATGGTCTTTGAAGGTCCCTTCCAACTCCATGATTCTACAAGCAGATATGCAGGTGGAAAAGTGGAGTTGTTCAGAACAGGGAAAGATAAAGACAACTTTTTACCCAATTTTTGCNTTGAATGTCTCCTCGGATGGGGCCTTCACCTCTTCTCTGGGCACCCTGTTCCAGTGCCTCACCACCCTCAATGCCTCACGAGGCTCTGAACTAGTGCAGGATGTCCCTGCTCACTGCAGAGGGGTTGGACTAAATGGTCTTTGAAGGTCCCTTCCAACTCCATGATTCTACAAGCAGATATGCAGGTGGAAAAGTGGAGTTGTTCAGAACAGGGAAAGATAAAGACAACTTTTTACCCAATTTTTGCCACAAGAAGGTTTGCTGAGACATCTCAGTCCTGCTTTTGGTCAGTGGAAAGTAACAAGAGCAATACATTGAGATTGCTCCTGACTTGCACATATGACAAAGCAAATTGGTTTTTTTTCTATTGGCAATAGATAGAGACTGGAGAAATGCATTCTTTAGATACACATGAAATTGAGATAGCTTCAGTTAAGCGAGATAAATTCTGCTTTCTCCAGCTGATTAGCAACTTCTTAACTGCAAGAATGCACTGAAAGCAATGTCAGAAGCATTTTCAGAGGTGACACTTCATCTACAGTGTGCCTTTTCCTGTTAAAGCAAGAAAATGGAGTAAAGAATTTATTGTGCTTTGACAAAATTATCAAAGATGTTCCAGTGTCTCACCACCCTCACAGAAAAGAACTTCTTTCTTATCTCCAGCCTAAATCTACTCTCTTCCAATCTGCATCCATTACTCCTAGTCCTGCCATCTTGTACCCTACTAAAAATTCCTACCCCGGCCTTTCTGTAGGTGCCCTTCAGATATTGAGAAGCTACTATGACGTATCCCCCCCCCAAGCCTTCTCTTCTCCAGGCTGAACAACCCCAACTCCTTCAGCCTGTCCTCTTCTAGCATGACCACAGACATAGTGATGTGGGGAGAAATTTCCAGTTTCTTTTCACTGAAAATGTGCTTTTTCTTTTGTGTTTGTCTCAAAACACTTGGAAGTATGTCTTTCAGAAAAAAAGCATGAATTCTGTTTTAATGAGTTGTTGTCACTGAAAATCACAGTTGCTGCCAGCTGCAAAGGAAATAATTTTTATTGAAGGACCAGTCTGAATTTAAACAAGGAATTCTGCTCAAGTACAGTGCTTCAGACCAAGCAAACCTCATCCTCCAGCAGAGGAGATGAAATTTTGAGTCTGTGCCTAAAACTGATGAGCACCTGCAACTGTCAAGGAAATTGGAGGCTGTGTTTAAAACAAATTCAATGGGGAGTGACACTTGCTCAAAACACCTTGAGGCAGCAAGCAGGTGTCTGAGAGACTTGGAGATGTTCATCACCACATGGGGTCCTGCATCAAGGTGCAAGCACTAGATATTTTTAATCCCCAGACTCTACTGAAATCACAGAATCCCTCATAAAATCAAATCACACTTCTCACTTCAGGGTTTACATGTTTTCTTTGCATAATGGAGGTCTAAATATTGCAAGTGAAAATTGGACAGCTGTTCAACAATCACTGAATTCTTCACAAGAAAATAACATTAAAAGATCAAGATAAAACAGAATTGTATACAGTGATTATGCTACAGAAGTTGCTGTACAGGTTTTATATCTGCTGGACTTTTACTTATTGGAACCATAAGTGGTTAAGATTCTTTACATGGGAAAAGAATGCGATGGTCTTTCCATCATTCATACAGATGAGACACTTCTATAATTTCTCAGTTTCCTGTATGAAATACTCTTGTCTTTAAATAAAAAACTGGCAGCACATTTTAGCACTACTGGGTTTATGACAATGTTTTCCACATTTCACAGCTGGAAAGAATATCAGATTATATATAATATTCCCCCCTGAAGAAAAACTTTCACACCAAGATAATTAAGAAAGTATCCAGAAAAAAAGTCTCTGGAATTTAATTAATACTTGACTGGCTAAGCCAAGCAATGTCCTCACAGATACCCTCTGAAGTGCCTTCCAGTGTTTTTTACAAAGTTTTTGGCCTTTGGCCTGTGTTAATCATTAGAATTACAACTCATGAAATATAAAAATGAGGATCTGTGGCTGTGAAAATATATTCACACTAAACAAGGAATATTTCTCCGTTTAAACTCTGAAGAATTGGAGTGTGTCCTGGTTTAAAATTACTCTGCATTTACTTGTAACATTATTTTGTCTTGTGGAAAGTAAAGCCTACAAATTCAGTATCCATGTGCCTACATTTCCCCTAATCATAGAATCATAGAATGGTTTGGGTTGGAAGGGACCTTAAAGATCATCTAGTTGCAACACCCCTGCCATGGGCAGGGACACCTCCCACTAGATCAGGTTGTTCAGTGTGTTGTCCAGCCTGGCCTTAAACATCTCCGGGGGGGGCATCCACAACCTCTCTGGGAACCTGTTCCAGTGTCTCACCAGCCTCACAATAAAGAACTTCTTTCTTATATCTAGCCTGAATCTCTTCTCTTCCAATTTACANTCTGATCATCCCAGTGGCCCTCCTCTGGACCTGATCCAATAGCTCAATGTCTTCCTTATGCTGAGGACTCCAGAACTGGACACAATATTCCAGGTGTAGCCAATGCTCCCTCCATGAGCCTCAAAGTGCAAAATGACCCCAAAATCATCTGTGGGTAAACAGAATTTTCTCTTGCCAAAGGGCTATGTTGATGGGGAAATGTATTTTATTAAATGCTTCTTGGAATTTGTACCACAGAAATTACAAAAAAAAAAAAAAAAAGAAAAAGTCACATAAAAGTGTAAAAATTACAAATATTTATACGGCAAAAGTATATAGCAAGTAAAGCACTAAAAACACTGTTAAACTGGCCTTGAATCAAGTGCACCATCTCAGTTCTGAAATCCAATTTTTCAGATTTACATTTCTATCTTTGGTTTAGGTTTTAAAGGCTGCAATAGCTGAAGTTTCCAGCATTCCTGTGATGTACTTCTGTAATATTTATCCATTTAGCCAGAATGTCAGACTGAATAATCTGGATGTCCCATCTCACTTAAATTTCTCTGGAAAATCTAATACACTGTGATATCCCAGCATGCCTCACACTGTCCTCTCCCTGCTACTGAATTGTCCCTGCATGGAGCCAGCAAGCGAGGATAACTTACCTGTTTTATTGCTTGATGAAAGAGGCAAAAGCTCCTTCTTCAATAAGAATGAAAGTAAAAGCTTATGAAAATAAATTAGACTCCTTTGTAACACTAAAGGGTGCCTCAGCACTGCAATATTGTTTCCTATAATGAATTCAAAGAACACTGCATTCTGGGATAATATGGAAAAAGGCATCTAATACATCTAATAAAGCAGAGAGTTTTAAAGCACAATTTGTATGGTGAAAAGTATGCTCAGTGTCATGTCTAGGTGGATAAATGAAGCTTCTTACATTTATTGCCAGACAAAAAAAAAGATGTATTTCCATATTTAAGCTTATCTAGGGTTATGTAAGACGAGAGGGGAAAAAAAGAAAAAAGGATGAAAAAAAAGAAAGCAGGAGCAAATATTCTAATCTAGACATGCATGTTGAGTTTTTTATTTGTAGCTTTTTCATGTTCAGCCTACCCCTGCAACAAAATTATCCTAGAACCATGAGGAAAAAGCATACTGCTTAATTAATACAACATTTGATAATTCCTGCACTGACTGAAGACACCACATAGAACATGCCAATGCAGCACCTCCATTATCCACTCAACTCATCTATTTATAATAGAATAAACTTAATTGGAAGTGACCTTTCAGATTATCGCCCTCATGGTGAAGAACTTCCTTCTAATGTCTAATCAAAACCTGCTGTGCTCCAGTTTGAAACCACTTCCCCTCATCCCCTGTGTCTCCATGCCCTGGCAAATAGTCCCTCCCCAGCTTTCCTGTAGCCCCTTCAGGTACTGGTAGGCCACTATGAAGTCTCCCTGGAGCCTTCTCTTTTCCAAGCTGAACAGCCCCAACTGTCTCAGCCTGTCCTCACAGCAGGATACTCCAGGTCCCTGATCATCCTCATGGCCCTTCTCTGGATCTTCTTTATCAGGTCCTTGTCCTCCTTCTGCTCAGGGCTCCTGAGATGGATGCAGTATTCCAGGTGAAGTCCCACCAGAGTAGAGTAGAGTAGAATACCAAAATCAAATCTCTCAATCTACTGATCTAATAACTTCCATTTACAGAAAAAGCAGTGAACAGCTCCTTACCATTGACCGTGGCACATAATTGACATGAAAATTATTTGTACCTGTTGTGTGCTAAATAAGATATTTTGAACAGAGATGACTTCTAAAAGTCTTTACAAATTACTAGGTGTTTTGCTAACAGCTCACTGCAAGGACTTCGTCCAGTAAATAGATCACATGACAGAGGGACAAAACACCCTGTACAGAAGGTTACTTGTGAGCATGGTGCCTTTAAGCAGAAGTGAATTCTGCCAATCTGCTCTACATGCAAAAACTTTCCCAGACCTTTATTTTTTTGCATTTGATTCTCTTGAGTTTCTTCAGTAACTCATAAGGGACCAAAAGAGCAGCCTGTCCTCTTATTCTACACCCCTGAAAACCAAAACCAGCTTAATCACACGGAGATAATGGACTTTTCTCTGTGCAAAATCATTCTGTAATTATTGGGCATCTCTCCTTTTCCCAAGGATCTCCTAAGGAAAGACAAGGATGAAGCACACAAATCTTCCAGAGTCAGAATGCAGTTTAGCTCCAAGGAATCTTGTGGGATTCTTTTTTTTTTTTTAATTTGGTGAGGCACACAACTTTCCTGAATATTAATGCAGAAATCATCAGAAATCATCCCTGCTCAACACAGCAGAAACTCCTATAATTTGAGGGGAGGGACTTTCAATCAGAGATGTTCCACTGAGAAAGGAGAAAATTAATATTCAATTAAGCATGTGAACATTTCCCTAACTGATATTGATAACTTCCATTTAGCACTTTTTCATACAACCACAAATCAGCAGTTCTATGGTGGAATAAATTGATGATACTATGTAAAAAAAAAAATAAATAAAGGAGGGAAAAGGAAACAAGGAAGTATGGGAAATGAGTTTAAATTAGGTTCTCTGTCTGTTTTAATTTAGATCTATGTGTAAGCCATGTATAAATCAGAAGAAATCAAACCTCTTTGTGCCCAAATGGAAAATTACATAAGGAAGGACAGGTGAGAATCTCTGGCCCCAAGATCAACACACAGCATATGATTCACAATGGCTGCATAACTAATTTCAACGGCATGTTGATTTTGTAAAAACTGATGTCATAGGATCATCTAGGTTAAGACCATTAAGTCCAGCCTTTAACCTAACACCAATAAATCATGTCCTGCAGCTCTACTACCTCTACCCATCCTCTAAATACTTCCAAGGGTGGTGATTACACTGCTGGAAAACAAAGGAGTTGTACAAAGACTACAGGGAGTTGCTTCTGCAGCTCTGCCATGCACTCCTGCAACCAGGAGAGGTGGAAAAGGATTGTCACAAGGAGAGAGGTGGAGAAGATAGCAGTAATGGATGGAAGTTGGGGGTTGGAACTCGTTGGAACTCGATGATCTTTAAGGTCTCTTCCAATCCAAACTATTCTATGATTCTATGAAGGAGTAAAAAATGGTCATAACAAGTTGAAGAAGATTCACGATTTTCTCAGGTGAGGTTGATCTACAGAAATATGCAGCATCCAGTGCACAAATGATAAATTTTGGTTGATACACTTGAGTTTCTGATGTACTGATTTACCAGTATATGCCAGTATCTAATACTTGAATCTCAAGATGAAGACTTCATAACAAGTGCATAGAGGCTCATCTGACCTAATGCAGATGTTTATAATGTTGGCATTTACAAATGAACACATCATGTCATGCATCCTTGTCAGCACAGGTAATTACAGGCATAGGATTCTCAATTGTCTTTTAACACAGATGCATCAGACAAATTATGTTTTTCCCTCCACCAGCTACACTGATGAGATCTGTGACAGCTTCTCAAATGGACATGTCTGTGGAATGGACAACTAAAGACAGGTAAGAGGAAACCCAGCCCAAGACAACTCACCCTTTCACCATCCAGAAGCAGGTGCACTCTGAAGTTCATTGACTCATTAAGCACAATCTCTTCATTTCTGTACAGAATCTGAAATATTCTGCTGTAAACGTTGTTTTCATGAACACAGGCTGAGCAGAGGCTGGAATCACCTGCACAGAACACAGACATACTCCTGGTGTGATTTCTGCAGGCAGATTATTTGTTCTCCAACACTTTTATTTCAGGATTATCTAGACCAGTTGTATTAGTACCTGTAATGAAACACATGCATTCTCAATAATTAATGGTAATGGAGGAGACTGTTATCGCAAGTTGCAGGTTCAAAACTATCACATTTTAAGAAACTATGTGTTGAACTTGGGCAGGCTGGATTTCAAACAGAGAATAGCTGACTCTGTGGCAGCAATCATCCTATTAACTTTATTCCTAATGACAGCTAGAGCATCAAACATCTTCTAGAGAGGTTTGCTACCTAGCATCACATGGACTGCAAGCTGTGAAATTTCATCTTTGATCTGCAATGGGCATCTTAATATAGAGAGTTTTTGCCTTAGAGTTAGAACAACAGCCAACACCACATCACAAACACAGAGCCTGGAAGTGCACACACATCATAAATTGAAAAACAGAAAAGGAAAATAGTAGCCATTTTTTCAAGTTGCAAGTCCTGTGCATTACAGAGCCTCAACCCATGTGAGAGTTGCCAGGTTGGCCCATAAAATTGGGATCAATCTGTCAAACTTAAGAACTAAATCCTTGAATTTCTCCACATTGAATTCAGACAGTCAATAGCTTCACCTGAGTGTCAATATATCACATCATCCCCCATGAACCTTACACAAACTTAGGTAGGATTTAGGTGCTTCCAGTATATGTATTCTGTTCTGGTTGTAATGGAAACCATGGAATTTAAGACATCCTTCAACTAATGAAAAAAAGTGCAAGATTTAGATCGAGGCATCTTTTTTCCTGAATTCCACTGCTTATTGAGTAATTTTTCTTTTACTAGCAGGAAAACAGTGTGACTTGCTTATCTGTACAAAGCCACATTGGGACAACAACATTTACTACAACAAATTCCTTCTAGACAAGCCTGTGATGCTTCTGTGACTAATTAACCACTGGGCACCAGTTAGGAAGTCACAAGTTAAGTCTTAGCTATTAATCAGAATCCCCTGCTAATTCAGCTTCCATAGCTCATGAGCAACAACTTTTTCCAGAATTTACTCAGAGCCAGTTTCTCTTTTTTCTAGTATTCATTGCCATAGGAATTTGAGCTTTTGAAATATATTCTTTTACCAAATGGCATTTTGGAAGTGTCCTGCCAAGATGTACATAAGAAAGGTGCACCAGTTTCAGCCTTTCAAAGACAGATAGAGCTGTGACCACATCATCAACAAGTCGGGAGGCATGTGGTTTTTACAAAGAATAATTACTTTTGAGAAGCTGCTTCCAGGAATTTGGCCCTTTCCAGAATTGTTTTGAGTCCATGACTTGTGGTAAGACAAAACTCTGAGTCAGAAAGTCTTAGGGACTGATGGCTTTTCAAGAGTCTGAAATCAGGACAGCTGTATTCTGCTGTGCTAAAGCTACTGCTTTGCTTTTCAGCACAACAATCATACATAATTTGCAGTCAGACATCAGTGAGTTGAGACTCACAAAGGACTTCCTGAAGGTAAGATTTGTTTAGGGGGGGAAAAATAAAAGAAGAAGAAGTACCTTTTTTTTTTGAAAGTAAAAAAAAGGTACTTAAGGCCCTGTTTGATGAGTGAATGGAGCTTTGTCATCATAATGATTATTTTTTGTGCGTCAGTCGGCTGGTACTGGAATAACGCAGACAAAAAAGCACCTTCTCAAAAAACCCCCCCATGGGGCAAAGGAAAGAGATTATTAAATACCAGTAAGACCAATAAGACCTGAGCTAATTAATTACCAGAACCATAGGGCCGTCATCCAGACTGCATTCAAATCACTTTCCTATTGCTGACTTTCACCAAGCAACGGCCTGAGTGTTTCACTCCACTATTCCCATCCTATCACATAGCCTTTACCAAGGTCATGCAGAAGTCATAGAATCATAGAACGTGTTGAGTTGGAGGGGACCTTCAAAGGCCATCAAGTCCAACCCCCCAGCAGTGAGCAGGGACATCCTGCACTAGATCAGGTTGCTCAACAAGCCTGGCCTTGAATGTCTCCAGGGATGAAGCCTCCATCACTTCCCTGGGCAACCTGTTCCAGTGTCTCACCACCCTCAAGGTGAAGAATTTCTTCCTAATGTCTAATCTAAACTTTCCCTTCTCCAATTTAAAACTATTGCTCCTCATTCTATCGCTCCATGCTCTGGCAAACAGTCCCTACCCAGCTTTCCTGTAGCTTATTCAGGTACCAGCAGGTGCAATGAGGTCTCCCTAGAGCCTTCTCTTCTCCAGACTGAACAGCCCAAACTCTCTCAGCATGTCCTTGCAGTAGAGGTGCTTCAGCCAAATCCAGGAAGCCTAAATAACTACACTTTCTGTGCTCTCCACTCACTAGGCTGGAATGTTTCAGCCTGATCTGCTCTGCATGAGCATGCAGTTGTATTTATTTTAATTTAAACCTCATGATACTAGAGACACTGCAAAAAATCATATTAGAGGTATAATGCATTCTTATTGCTGGCAGACGAAGGAAGATTTACATTATTTGATTTGGATATTGGTATACTGGTACTCCTCTAGGATGGAAAGTTTAATGTCATTTCCTTTTCAAACACACTCCTGGTACAAACCACTCCCAGTGTGTAATTGCTTTAGAAGCAAGGTGATATAAAAAATAATTTTTCTTGTCTGGAAGCTCAAAGGTTTGTCTCAAATCAGTGTTACTGTGATGCTACAGAGCAAATAATTGCTCAGCTTTACTCAGAAATCTACCTTTGAAGGCATTTGGCAGAGGACTACATCGGAGTGCTGGATCACCTCCTGATCACAACCCATCCCTCCCTATTTCAATGGTCATTGTTCTTTACAGTGAGGGTGGTGAAGCACTGGAACAGGTTGCCCAGAGAGGTTGTGGATGCCCCCTCTCTGGAGGTGTTCAAGACTAGGCTGGACAGGGCACTGGGCAGCCTGGTCTAGTGGGAGGTGTCCCTGCCTATGGCAGGGGGGNAACTACATCAGAGTGCTGGATCACCTCCTGACCACAACTCATCCCTCCCTATTTCAATGGCCATTGTCTGCTTCTTTCTACATATGAGATCAGGCTATGGCAGGAATTTCCCCAGTGGAACCCATGGCAGCATAAAGATATCTCAGTGACACTGACAGCAAGGGAGAGAGTCCTCTTTGCAAGGCTTGAGCCTGGGGGTAATATTTTGTGAGTGGAGCTGGCCAAGAATCAGAGAAACAAAGGGCAAGGAGAAGATACAGTAGATTTAGGGTGGATATAAGAAAGAAGTTCTTCACCGTGAGGGTGGTGAGACACCGAAAAAGGATGCCCAAGAGGTTGTGGAGCCCCCTTCCTGGAAGTGTTTAAGGCCAGGCTAGATGAGGCACTGGGCAACCTGGTCTAGTGAGTGGTGTCCCTGCCCATGGCAGGGGGGTTGGAACTAGGTCTTGAAGGTCCCTTCCAACCAGCTGTGTTTTTACTCCTGGGGCTGTTGTTTCCAAACACAGATCAGGATGCCCCTGTCCCTCCAGAAACAGAGATGGAATCTGACCCTCTATAGCTCAATGACATTAAAGTACAGTATGCACCAGTGTCCATGGGAGCCTTCTGCAGCTATGGATCCGATGTGCCAAGGATATTCAAAATCCTTAAGAGGTATTGTAACTAGCCTGGAGGAGAAGGAGGGAACATGGAAAGGAGAGGGGGAACATGTTCCCCCTTGTCTACCCCATAGATGGGTTCTCCAAGGAGAAAAGGTAAAGGCATATTTATTCACAGTTTCCAAGAGATTGTTCCTGGAGTAAGGAGGTGACAGTAATGTTGAGAACAAATATCAGATCAGTCCCACAAATGGTATCTTTATCAAAAGCCAGTGCTACACAGAACAGCAACATGATAACCTTAATCCAGCCCAAAAAGGTGACAAACAGCATCAGAGGGAGCACAGACCACAAGTAAGGTGTTGCATAGCACAACTCGTAACAGCACAAAGAACAACTTAAAGCAAATAAATCAGCATTGTGACCCATGACTACTAAGGAACATAATGAATGCTTATAACAAATTTGTTTTAGCACAAGCTGGTCATGCCTGTTAGTATCTCAATTCTTGGTGCCCGATGTTGGATGTGAAAAAGGGCTCTTTGTGATTTAACCCAGCAGCTAAACACTACACAGCCTTTCACTCACTCCCCCATGGTAGGATGGGTAAGAGAATAGAAAACAAAAAGGTTAAAAAACTTGTGGGCAGAGATAAAGGCAGTCTAACAGGATAGGAAAGAAAGGGAAATTAATAGTAGTAATAGTAATAATGATAATAAAGATTATGATGATCAAGATAATCATGATGATTATGATAATAATAGAATACACAAAGTTAGTCTAATGTTTCTCTCAACCCACAGACTTGTCTGCTACCAGACAGTAGCAATGACATTGGCATTTGCCACAGGTGACATTGTTCAGAGAGGGTTGCTGGCAGATGTAACCCCATATTCACACAAGCACAGGATGTTGTGAGAGAGAATCTCAAAACTATAGGCTTCCCCATATCCCTTTTAAGCTTAATCTTGGATACACAATCAGCTTTGAGCTGTGCCTGCTCTGCTCAGCAGGCACATGCAATCCAAGGAAGACAGAGTTAGTGTGTGGCAACTGATGGGAGCTCTTGCCCCCTGGTGAGAGTTGGGACTAAGACTGTATTGGCCTGCAGTTAAATCTTTATTCCACAGTTTCAAAGCCTTGAGTTTTGATTAACTTAACAAGAAAAAACTGATTTTGTGGCAGTGAGCTCCTACTCAGTGATTTCCTTGTTAGGAGATTTATTTGTGACACATGCTGTGTCCCTTAAGCTAGAAGGATCCCATATTCTAGTCTTTTCCTAATTGGCTATTCCACTTTCTGCTTATCTTCTTTTGGTCAAAAAAGTCCTCAGATTATCTGGTGAGTGAAAGAGTGATTATTATTCAGGTTACAATAATCACCAGCAGCACCCTCAAGCCACTTGTGTTCATGTGAGGAGGAAGATGGTCATGGGGAAGAGTAATCAAAGATGCTGATATAAGTTTGCTGAGAGCCTAATACACAAAGCAGATAGATTACCACTCCTTCCCCCAAAGTCCACTGTCCAGCTGTCCCAGTTGTCTTCTCTAGATATCTCATTTTCTTCTTTTTCAATTCTAAGCTTTTATAACACCCTCCTTCTGCATTCAATATGACTAAATTATCTCCTTTCTTCCCTTTAAATAACCTTCATTTGAAAACTAGAAAAAGTTACTCCTTTTTTTTTTAACCTCCATAAAAAAAAGCTGCATCAGTTCCCTATTTGTTCTGTACAATAACATTTCCACAGAGCAAACAAACAATGAACTCACCTTGGCAGAATGCTCTGACAACAGCACACAGACATCTCAACCTCTGATTTCTGTCAAGGAGACGCTTTGAAATGACAGTGTCATGGTGTAGCTGAGACTTGATGATGAATTATTTCCCCCAAACCACCTAAGTCATATAAGCCCTTGCTATTTGCAAAGCAATAGGACTGGCCAGGTTTTATGGCCTCCTCAATCTATTTGTTGTGTAAATTATAGCATATTCCAATCCTAACAGCAAGATTCTTTCTATGACTATATTTTTGACTGTGTTTCCTCCTGATATCTACAACACCCAAAGAAAACTGACATAAATGTTAACCAACAAACCTTTTCAAGGATAGGAAACTTTCCAGACTGAGATTTAGATTTGCCCAAGAGTACCGGAATAATTTGACCTTTGCCAAATGCTGGAAATCTATTTATTTACTTGTCTTCAGGGCCTTATAACTGGACATATAACTGCACAGCCCCTAGCTCAGAACTCTTACATCAGGTAATGTTCCTATGATAGGAGGGTACTTTTAAAGCCATGCGTATGTTTCAGAGACTTTCTGAAGAAAAAACAGCAGTAACAAAGGAAAAGAAGTCCTCATTTGTAATGCTACAGGAGGAATTCATGGCAAGTATGGCCATCATTAAATCACTTTGCATTACACTAGAAATCTTCTTCCAACAGGTGTTAATGGTGTTAAACTAGACCAGGGCAGGTTTAGATTAGAAATTAGGAAAAAGTTCTTTCCCTTAGGGTGGTGAGGCACTCAACAGGTTGCCCCGAGAGGTGGTGGAGGCCTCATCCCTGGAGACACTGAAGGCCAGGCTTGGTGAGGCTCTGAGCAACCTGAACTAGTGCAGGATGTCTCTGCTCATTGCAGGGGGTTGGATTAGATGACATTTAAAGATCTCTTCCAACTCAATGCATTCTATGATTCTATGATTGTAAGTGCCAGAAGCATGAAGAAATCCTGAGAATTAGGTCCCTGGTTTATTTTAAAATTTACTACCTTGCTGAAAATAACTTTAAATAATCTTCTATTTCCTGACACAACAAGGAGGATGAGACCTAAATGAAATGTGAAGATCTCCTCTAGAGGAAATACATTGAAGTAAATTCTCTCCTAGGCAACTTTTCTATTAACCTTGTAGGACTTTACTACAGCTTTGCTGATAATTAGAAGGGAAAGTAACATATTAATGCCCCTCCATTACCTCTGCTTTTAGTATATTTCCATTGCTGGGCTTGACAGAGAAAAAAACAGACAGAAAACTTGCCTTGACATTGTACTTTATTCAGTATTCCAGAGAAGCAATATTAATTACTACCTTTTCAAAATACAGAAGGAGAAAATGTACCCTCTGCCAGGCTGTCTTAGGTATTGTCTCTGCCCAGAGAGATCATGGATGTCCTCTCCCTGGAGGTGGTTAAGGCCAGGCTGGACAAGGCACTGAGCAATCTGGTCTGGTGGCAGGTGTCCCTGCCAATGTCATGAGTGTTAGAACCAGATGATCTTTAAGGTCTCTTCCAACCCAAACCATTCTATGATTCTATGACTCAGTCCTGACATTCTGCTGTTGGAGAGATTCTTGTCACTTCCTATCCTCCATGCAAGGTAGAGAACAAAGAAAGTCGTATTTTTTAATGCTAAATAGAAAATTACAGCTCCAGGAAATACAGGCTTTTAGAAAGATGACTTCAAGTTCACATCCTGCTTCCACCAGGATTATCTCTTTACGGTTTATTGAGTATTGTGTGAGAGGTCTAAAATGGAACAGGGAGTGATTATTTTAGAGTGTGGGGAAAAAAACCCACATGGAAAACAGATCTAACTTCAAACCCAGCCTCTTTAATGCCTTTATGACCACAGCCCTGCAAAAAAGACTGCTACTCAATTGCTGGCAACTTCTAGATTCTATTATTGTCTGAGAAGAGTAGTACTGTTAGGCTGTTGTTCAGGTAAATGGAAAAGCAGGGTTCTGAGAAGTTCTGCTTTAATGAAAGAGATGCTCTTCAATAATGTGGAGAAATTAAGATGCTGAAGCAGTAAACAGAGCTTTATTGCATATATTTCTTTGTAAATAACACTGCACACTTAAGCATTTGTATTTCAGAATAATTTAGAGCCACAAGAAGCTTGCGTCTCTGTACTTGGCTTACCATATAGGAAGAACTTCTTCACCATGAGAGTGGTGAGACACCAGAACAGTCTGCCCAGAGAGGTGGTGGAGATATTCAAGGCCAGCCCCATCCCAGTACTTAGTCAAAACCAGGCTTGATGAGGCTCTGAGGAACCTGATCTAATGCAGGATGTCCTTGGTCACAGAAGGGGCATTGGACTAGATCATCTTTGAATGTCCCTTCCAATTTATGATTCTGAGAAAATCTCAGAGACACATGAGATGTCTTAAAATGTAGATGGGTTCATTCTCCTGGGTCACTTGTAGAGAGAGATGAAGGATACAGCAATGCACTCACTTGAGAAAGAGCTGTGAGCATTTTGAGATCCTCCTACCCACAAACCTTATGTCACTACTCACACAGAAGTGCCGTGTCAGTGGTTCACATGATCTTCCCTTCAACAGAGAGTCAACTGTTGGCAAATCACAGCAGAAGGTAGTATAAAAGGAGCTACACTTCCTTGCCTTGATGTGAATTGGAAACATAGAATCATTGAGTAGGAAAGAACCTTCAAAGTTCATCTAATCCAACCCCCCTGCAGTGAGTAAGGATATCCTGCAGGTGGCCAAAGATGTCATCAAGCCTGTCCTTGAATGTCTCCAAGAATGGGGATTCCATCACCTCTCTGAGTCTAATAAAAAAGGTGAACAAGGAACCTGATAATAAATGGGCATAAACAACATTGGCTTTAAAATCTCATTCTCAACTAGTTGTAGCCCAATGATTTGTAATGTGAGTGTTCTCTACAGCACAACATCCTGGTTGGTACCATCATACATGAAACTCCTATCTGTCTGGTTGGCAGCTAGAGGACAAGAAATAATGGATGTAAATTGGAAGGGGGTAGATTCAGGCTAGATATAAGAAAGAAATTCTTTACAGTGAATGTGGTGAAACACTGGAACAGGTTGCCCAGAGAGGTTGTGGATGCCCCCTCCCTGGAGGTGTTTAAGACCAGGCTGGACATGGCACTGAGCAGCCTGATCTAGTGGGAGGTGTCCCTGCCTATGGCAGGGGGGTTGGAACTCGATGATCTTTAAGGTCCCTTCTAACCTGAACTGTTCTATGATTCTAGATCATCTAGTCCAATCCCCACCAGACACACACTTTGGGCTGTCTTACCTACTGCTCATCAGCACCTGAAATTCCCAGTAGCCTCACAAAGAGTGGGTTCTTGTTCACAGAGTTCACAGGATGACAGGGATAGGAAGGGACCTCAAGAGATCATCTAGTCCAATCACCCAGCCAGGGCAGGAACACCTAGACCATGTTGCAGAAGAACATGTCCAGGTGGGTTGTGAATGTCTCCAGAGAAGGAGGCTCCACTACCTATCTGGACAGCCTGTTCCAGTGTTCTGTCACCCTCACTGTGAAAAAGTTTTTTTCTGTGGAGCCACCTATATTCCAGCTTGCATCCACTGCCCTGAGTCCTATCATTGGAGGTCACTAAGAAGAGCCTGGCTCCATCCTCCTGACACTCATCCTTTACATATTTATAGACATTAATGAGGTCACCTCTCAGTCTCCTCCAAGCTCCCGCAAAACAAGGTCTTTTTTCCCCTAAGTTTCCTTGTCAATTAATATATATTATTGACAAAATACTTCAATGGTTGTAGGCCATACTGGTTTTTCTATTTTTAAGACAAAATTAAGACATGTGGGCATTCCTTGAATGAACAGTATGCCATCTTGCTAGAACCTAAGCTCCATACTGCAAAACATAACCAACGGAGAGCAGAATATCTTGTGCAAATAGCCCCTTTGATCCAACTTGCTTTTCTTCCTTTACCATCTGTTGGAGCCATATGCCTTCTTAAGAAAGAGCTAATTATAGGCCTCTAGCACAACTAATGAAATATTAGTTAACTGTTGCAAACTACAGATGGATATATTATTTCATCTTTATAAAAATTCACCCCAAACCCAACACTGAGATGGTTGTCTTTCTCTGGTTTTCTGGAACTGGGTACACAACAGTGACAGCTGATAGGATGAGGGGCAATAGTTACATACAAGAGCAAGGCTGGTTTAGATTGGCCATTAGAAGGAAGTTCCTCACCATGAGACTGGTGAAGAACTGGCAGAGGTTTCCAGAGAGGTGTTAGAAGCCCTGTCCCCAGAGACATTCAAAGTCAGGCTTGAAGAGGCTCTGAGTAACCTATCAAGTGCAAGATGTCCCTCCCCACTGTAGGAGTCTAGAAGATCCCTTTGAAGATCCCTTCCAACTCAATATGATTCCATGACTCTGGTTCTATGATGCCCAAATGCCTGTGTTAACATATGGGAGAAATTCATAACAAGCTGGAGAAACAATAAGAGACAAAGTACAGTTCCTTTCAAGCACATTAGGAGGGATGACTTTGGGACAGAAAGTGACAGTGTCTAATGAATAGCCACTGACATGTTCTGTAGCAGAGCTCTGAATGTTTTGAGTTTTCCTTCCCTGCCCCTCTGTGTACTGACTGAAAGAGAGGAAAAAAACAACCCTGTCATAAAATTATCTGGCTTGTAGCACCGAGGAATTGGAGCAAAGAAAGATCCAATGCTAAAATTAAATTCTGGAAGAGAGATTCCAGCCCATTTAGAGAACAATAAATCTCCTAATGAGCTCCAAAGAGACAGGACTTCACATCCAACGGGCATTTGTCTAAATGTCCATTTGTGTAAATGTCAATTTACACCATTCAGGCAAATGTTTCATAACTGCCTCTGGTGTCAATGTCACTCTGGACTGCTGTGTAATATGAAAGGACTGAAGGATAAAAATGAATCCAGCCCTAAATATGGCAAATAAAGAATTGAATTGCCTTTTAAAAATGCCAAACACTAAATAGCTCTTCCAGCATCATATGACTGGCAATTTCAGACTGACAAGCTGACCTTCTGGGAACTCTAAAACTGTTCTGTAAGAAATTAGGATTTATTAAAAAAAAAAAAGAAAAACGAAAAAGAAAAAAAGGAAGAAAATAAAATGGTAATAGTATGTTTTAAGTTAATTTATTACAGCCATCAGGCAGGTAGTCTTTTCCTGTAACTGCTACAACCTTGCTGTGTAAATGAGGGGTGCATATAGTAGAAAGAAGACGCTTCAAGGATTCCATTTCAGTCACTTTTCCCCTCTAGCTACCAATGGAAAAATTCCCTTCCACTTCTCTTACCACCTTTGGTACAGCACAAGTGGTTAAATATTCAGACAGAAAAGATTCAGAGATAAAAATGTGAATATATGCACTTTACAAAGACTTTAGGCATTTATATAAGAACAGGATCCACCTGTTATTCTTCAGTGCCACCTCAGCTTATCAACAACTGAATCAGAAAAGTCCTGAGCTAAAATCACAGATTTTAAAACAAATTGGAAATGAAAGATTTCCCAGATGGGGTTGTAACACTTTCAAATAAAATGTGTAAACCACTTTGTGACAGACTAATGAAGATATCTGAAAATAAATCTAATTTGTCAGATATAAGAGCAAGTCCCTCAGAACCCACTCAAAAAGCCTAAGGACTCAGTGAAAGACCTCAGACTCCTACAGGAAGAAGCCACCGTTGCTGGGTGGTGTTTCTGAAAAGCATGGTAAGTTACCTAGTTATTTAAATAGCAGTTTCTGAACTCCACTCCTGATCAGAAAAAAGTCTTTAAGGTGCTACATGCTTTTTCTCGTGATGAATACAACACCAGTCAAAAGGACTTTCTATGATCAGTCTTCAAAGTTATATTAGATAGAAGAGACCTGATTCCTCACCTGCAGTTGCTGAAACCAAGGACCTTTTATTCTACAGGTTCAGTTTCCAGTGTGATGTTCAAGGTGGGTTTGTGACATCCCCATTTGCAAGGTGGGTGTCACATCCCCATTGCACATCCCTCCACATTTCTGTTCTTCCTCCACATTCAGGTGGACCTAATTAGACCTTCTGTTTATTCAGGGAGGACCTGATCCTAATGCCCAGGTGATCCATGATTCTGACCACTGGATTTGGTGCTTGTATGCAGTGGCAGGCAGAGCAGACACACACACACTGGCCTCCTTACCTGCCCTTAACACGGATGGAAGAATTCCCTGAATTCCCAGAGAAAGCAAATGAGCTAACTCTTCTAACTCCATTTCTTTCCACAAACCAGCACTGGTTTCTCAAGGTGAAACATGCTCCAGCCTCCTGAAAGCCTCCATGGTGGGGACTGGCAGAATCAGTCCACAGGTTTAATATTTTCAACACAAGTGCTATCACTACCCTTGGAGCAGATGTGTGGTACTGAGATATTTAAGCAAAAACATACAAAGAAAATTTTGTCAGCTTAGTAAAGAGACTAAAGGAATAAAAATTTCACCTAAATGCATGTGCATATGCATACATGCACACAAAAACAAACTGCAGTTCTGTTTGCTGGGGAACGGAGCGATAGGATGAGGTGCAATGGTTTCAAACTAGAGCAGTGCAGGTTTAGATTAGACACTAGGAAGAAGTTCTTCACCAGGAGGGTGGTGAGACATTGGAACAGGTTGCCCAGAGTGGTGGTGGAGGCCCCATCCCCAGAGACATTCAAGACCAGGATTGATGAAGCTCTGAGCAATTTATCTGCTCCCTGCAGAAGAGTTGGAATAGGTGACCTTTGAAGGTCCCTTCTAACTTTATGATTCTATGACAAGTAATTTCTGTTAAATATAGAAACAATATCATTGTGATTTCTAATCTGTAACAGGAACTGTTTCCATAAAATCCATAAGCTTAATTGAAACTCAGAATGTTCTTTTTGGTGTGCTTTGTACCTTTTAAATATTCTTTTGAAACTTCCCATCCAGTCAAGACATGCAGTCTCTCCTTTCCTGGGTCAGGCAGCTTTTTTCTGATTAGTGATTTAATTGCTGAACTGTTTGTACAGCTCAGCACAAAAATAAATGCAACAGAATTATTTTGTCTTGTTCATTTGCTTCTGCAATTTGATGCTATCAGCCTCTACATCAGTAAATATTATTTTTTGCTTCTTAATTATGCACATTATCTCAATTGAAATCCAGTAGTTTCATCTGTATCACACACACACATAAATCAGTGAGAGAGGGATCATACTTTGTCAATGCATGTCAGGCAGAAGCCATTTGGCTTTCTGTCTGGGATTTCATTAAGCTGCATTAATGCTCTCCCTGCAATGTGCCAAGAGTATCATTAGCTGTTCTCTATCTCTGGGCTGTTTCCTGGGGAGGCTATTCATTGTCTTCAGTCTGAGTTAAGGGTCATTCAAGAGAAGGATGTTACCACTTTCTCAACAGTCTGTGGTTTCATTTGGCATACACTTTGCATGCACAGGATGATCCTGAAGCTCTGAAATGGATGAAGCAACACAAGACAAAGGGTTCTAATCCTACCCACCTTGCTCCATAACACCTGTCTGACTGAAAAAGAATTATCAAATGTTGCCCATTAAAAAAAATCCTTGTATTGTTTCTGTCACACTCTAAATTTTAAGTGCCTTTACCTCTAAAAAGTTAAAAAGAATCATAGAATCACAGAATAGTTTGGGTTGGAAGAGACCTTAATGATCATTGAGTTCCAACCCCCCTGCCATAGGCAGGGACACATCCCACTAGATCAGGCTGCCCAGTGCCTTGTCCAGCCTGGTCTTGAACACCTCCAGAGAGGGGGCATCCACAACCTCTCTGGGCAACCCGTTCCAGNTCCGTGCCATGTCCAGCCTGGTCTTGAGCACCTCCACAGAGAGGGGGCATCCACAACCTCTCTGGGCAACCTGTTCCAGTGCTTCACCACCCTCACTGTAAAGAATTTCTTTCTTATGTTAAGTCTAAATCTACCCCCTTACAATTTACACCTGTTGTTTCTAGTTCTCCCATCCGATATCATATTAAAAAGTCCTTCCCCTGCCTTTCTGTAGGACCCCCTCAGGTACTGATAAGTTACTATGAGGTCCCCTCTGAGCCTTCTCTTTTCCAGGCTGAACAACCCCAACTCCTTCAGCCTGTCCTCATAGGGCAATTGCTGCAGCCCTTTGCCCATCTTCGTGGCCCTCCTCTGGACCCTCTCCAATAGCTCAATCACCTTCTTGTGTTGAGGGCTCCAGAACTGGACACAATACTCCAGGTGGGGTCTCCCAAGTGCTGAGTAGAGGGGCAAAATCACTTCTCTTGACCTGCTGGTCACAGAAAGTCCTATTATTCTTATTACCATCACACCAAGCCATGGTATTGCTCAAGATGATCCTGAAAACAATGGCAAAACTAGGAATATTTACATTGAGTGTGAAGAAGATCCTGTATCTACAACCCTACAGACAGGCAGACCATTCTTCTTTCAGACGTTGTGCTGCAGAGGCATGTGACTACACTAATATTCTTCGGGCGACACTTGAGAGATCTGGATTCCCATGCAGCCACCATCTTCTCAAGAGATAATAGACCAATGAAGAGAGCTGATGATATTCAGGACACATGATTTGTAAGATTTGAGCTGAAGATCATTTCCTGAACATAACTTCTTATAAAGTTTGCATAAGATGAAAAATAAGCCCTGCCTAGACACTTCTTACAGCTCCCTTCTGGCTTTTAAGCTATTTCCCAAAGAATGAAAAAATGAATACTATGTATTCAAATGACATGGCTTTGGAAATAACCCATCATTTCTGCTGCTACATTTGAATTAAGAGAAGGAAGATGTTAAGTGCATTGTTCCTCTGAATACTGGTGGTAGGAAAGTCTGAGAACAAATACTGGAGATACCAGCTAGCAAATATTGCACTAGAATTAGCAGAAAAGTACCTATGAAGTAGGATAAGCAGACTCAAAACTAGTAAAATAATAGTCCTCTTTTTGAATATTTTTACAAATGCTAGAAACTCAAGAAGTTGTTTTCCACTATCCAAGAAATAGTTCTTTAGGCTAAGATGGTTCTACAGACCAGAAGAAGAAAATAATTACAGTATTTACACATGCTCATATCCTTGTAGGGATGAATGTCCTTGAAAATGAGAGCTATGGGAAACCATGTAAGAGCCCATGGATATGAATCATGGGGAAAAGAGTTAGCTTGTTCTTGCTTAAAATTTATTAATAGAGGGAATTTAAAGACTTGATGGCAACTTTGCACGAAGGTGAAAAAGAATGAAAAACTGTGGGGAAATTGGAAAGTGCCCAAAATAGGCTCGGCAAGAACCTTTAGCAGAAATGGCAGGAAAGCACCATAAATTATGAGTGAAATAAAAAAACAAAAAAGGAAGGAAGGTCTTTCATTTTTTTTTCTCTTGACTAAATCACAGCTATTGTATAATCAACACCTCACTGCTCGAGCTGTTCAAGCTTCCCTGGTTTCTGGGGAAAGATGTGGAATACAGGAATATACACTTAGTTTTCCACAAACAGACCAATTTTATGAGGGATCCACATGTAGCCTGAGAGTTTACTTCACTTCACTCTTCAGAGCCCTGTCAATGTATCTGGATAATCTCATGTCTTAATGAATTCAACAGTATTTGATGTCACTGATTTTCAGAGGCTCACTGTTTTGAAAAGAAATTCCTTGGATGGTCATAGAATCATTGAATGGTTTGGGTTGGAAAAGACCTGAAAGATCATCTAGTTCCAACCCCCTGCCATGGGCAGGGACACCTCCCACTAGACCAGGTTTCACAATGCCTCAAACAAAGCCTGGCCTTAAACATCTCTAGGGAGGGGGCATCCACAACCTCTCTGGGCAACCTGTTCCAGTGTCTCACCACCCCCACAATAAAGAACTTCTTTCTTCTCTCCAGCCTAAATCTTCCCTCTTCCAATTTGCATCCATTACTTCTAGTCTTGCCATCATGTTTGTCATACTCCAGCATCCTGGATGCTCCTTTGTTCCCTTTCTGTCTGAAAGGCTGAAGGTTTTTTTGCCAGACTAAATCCTACAGAAACTGTATTTAAAACATCCAGAATTAGGGCTGAACAAATGACTGAATCTTAAATCTTAAAACCAAATGAGTAATTTAGTGCACACTAACATCAATACCTGGCAAATGTTACCTCAATACCTTGTTGCTGTTTTCTTATTTCTGTGGGGTTTTTCCTGAAATCACTCAAATTCAACCATTTTCCTTCACAATCTTATTGTGGACTTCAATGCCTTTTTGAAAAAATACTCTGTCAGAAAAGAAATACAAGTACATCACTTCAAACCAAAATCTCATCCAAAGCTTGGGTCAGCACCTCTGAAGAGAGCTCATGTTGGAATAGCAACTTTTTCTTCCGTGCAGCTGCATGAGAACATTGTGGAAACACTTATGATGGGGTCACTTCTGGGAACTCTCTCAAAATACATGAAAAAGAGACTGTTTTCAAGTTAAGCTTGCAGGTTTTGAAGACTGCTCTTTACTGGAGTGGTTCTGTTTCTTTTCTGCTATAATCTACTGAGATGTTTTCATAAGGCTAAACTCTTAAAGGCTTAGGATGGCTTTTCATACAATCATAGAATGTGCTGAGTTGGAAGGAATCTTCAAAGTCCATCTAGTCCAATCCCCCTGCAAGAAGGGACCTCTTCCACTAGATCAGGTTGCTCAGAGCCTAACGAAGCCTGGCTTTGAGTGCTGCTAGGGATGGGGCTTCCACCACCTCTCTGGGCAACCCGTTTCAGCTTCTCTTCATGCAGTTTGGTTTTAGTAGCAGTTTCATGCTAAGGTGCACCCTTACATTCACATTGCCACAAAAGCTGTAACAAGCAGTTGCTGATCCTCTGGTGAAAATGAAGAGACACTATGAGCAACTCATCCAGTCGTATCTTTTAGCTTTTAACTTGTTTAGCTCCACCTTCTGATCGTTTAAATCAAAGATATTGCTGAAGTCACCTCAGCCTATGAAAGAAACCCCACCTCCAGATGATACTGTTCAGAATTTACTTCACTGTGTGTAGTCACTCAATTTCCTGTGGCTGCTAACTGCTGCCAAAATCAGGCACCATGCAATGTAAACAGAGTCACATTCTAGATAAAATATATTTGATATGACATGAAAGTCTCAGATATTGTTTGAATGGCTTAGAGGCAATCCATCATGTGAACATTTTTATGGCCTTCAGAGCAACCTCACAGTATGAGTTCTTCACCTTCTTCTTTATCTCTCACAGTGCTGATTGTAGATACTGTTCATAACCCTTTTTCTGTTGAGAAGCTGGGGCAGAGCATGACTCCAGCTTGTTTCCTTGGGAATATTCAATATAAGCCAATGTAAATTAGCCCTTTGAGGGACTTAGAAGATCTGAATCTAAGTCTCTTGCCTAACACTGGAGAAAAAGCCTGCTGGAGGGTAGGAAATTGAAGACAGATCTCATAGTTCAGCCACCGTCTAGACTCCCTGCTCTTTTCCTCTCTTCCTGATACTGCAGAAATGTCTATTTCTGGAAATTTTTAAAAAAGATGTAATGATTTGCAGTTTAATTTGGTTTCATTAAAACCTAAAATTAAATTCAACAGAAAAACCAAACCCTGGCCTTCCTACTGTAATCCACAAACAAGAGAAATTCATTATAGAAGTCTAAAGCTCTGCTTTTGCTTCCTGTGCACAGCATTAGTATAAAAGCACAGAGTAATCCATAGAACTACACAGAATTTCTTGGATTCTTGCAGAGGTCTCTACTCATTTAAATCTTGAGGCTCTGAGCTCTGGTGAGTGTCTTTTCAATTAAATATTATTATGTCTAGTAACACAGAGATCCTTACTGGGTTATTTGTACAAAAGATTTTTCATCTCCCTCAAATATAATACCTACTTTATTAGTGGTTGAATGGAATTATTACACTGCTTGAAAAGGAGGGAATTAAACCTTGATATTTCTGAATTGGCCACATTGTGAAAACTCAAATCCTAACCTCCACACACTTCTCCAAATAGAGCCTACTGATGAGGTTCCCTAGATCCACATCATACCACTATCGGCACACACATGCACCCAGTATCCTCAATCAAGTTTTTAGTGTGGGATCTATCATGTCTCATTTTATTATAGAAAAGGCAGACAAGTAATTGAAGTGGATTTATTTTATGACCAGTGCAGAGAAATGGAGACATAATAGGAAAAAATCACTGTGACCACTCTAGGTATGTAGAAACTTTCACTATCATCACAGGCTACTCAATCTGACTCTGAGACTACTCAAGCCTGTAATTATTGCTAAAATCATGTGAGAAACTCCCTTTCCATCTCCTGAGATGGTGATTTAAATTCCAACAAGAGTAGCAGAGATGACTGCTCAGAGTGTTTGTGGATGCCCTCTCTCTGTAGGTGTTTAAGGCCAGGCTGGACAAGGCACTGAGCAGCCTGATATAGTGGGAGGTGTCACTGCCTATGGCAGGGGAGTTGGAACTTGATCTTTATGGTCCCTTCCAACCCAAACTATTCTATGATTCAACCCTACTGTGTGTATGGTAGAAACTGCAGACATGGGTGCATAGCTACAGACATCAGTGCAAAGCAAAGTGATACTTTTGTAAACCTTTTCTAGGTGAAGTGTAAGATGAGAGGAAATGGATGGATACACATAAACAGATAATTCTAGAAAAGAATGAGACAATATTAGTTACCATGACTGGAAGTGCTCCCATTGCAGCAGTAGGCTGGACTTGTGTGAGGCCTTCACCTTCACCAAAGCATCACTGTTGTTGATAAACCTCAATATTCAGTGGAAAGAGGGGAGGTTCAGGCCGAGTTGCATTGAAAAAACCCTCACTCAGTGCTTCCATTATTTCTATGGACAAAACACAGACTGTTTTCCAGCTCTGGGGATGGTGTGCTGACAAAACAAATTTTTTCAGTCCACATCTGCGAGGTGCTTTGGGTGGAGGGTTTTTTGGTGAAAATTACAAGAAAAAAACCCTTGCCATCATAACCAAGAACTGCACAACAGAGCATGGTGCAAATACAGACAGATAAGCAGACAGAGAGCAAACTTCTGCTGGTTTAGAGAAGGTGTTGTGTTAGGTTGCAGAATGTATAGGCTAGAGATCTTCAACACGGTCTTGTACTTCACATTACAGCCAAAAGCTTTTGTTTATCTCCCAAGAACTTGGCCTTAAAGCTGAGTTAACTCACATTAACAAGGCAAGTTGAAATGTGCAAATGGAAAGTGCTGTACAGAAGTGCCAAGACCTAGGAACTGTGAGTGAACAAATATCAAGAATCATCAATCAATGTCTCTGAACTGACTACTTGGTTTTCTCCACATTTTTAATTGATTTGCTCTGCTGATCTTGAAAGAATCAAGATGTATCTTTGAGGCAAGCAATAAAGTTGGAGAAAGACTCTCTGTAGGAGTGTGTTGTGACAGGGCAAGAGGGAACAGTTTTAATCCAAATGAGAGAAGTTTAGATTAGATATTAGGAAGGAATTCTCTATTGTGAGGGTGGTGAGGCACTGGTCCAGTGTGCCCAGAGAAGCTGTGGATGCCCCACACCTGTCACTGCTCAAGACCAGGATGCAAGAGGCTTTGAGCAACCTGATCTACTGGGTGGTGTTCCTGCCTGTTGCACGAGGGATGGAGCCAGATGATCTTTGAGGTCCTCTCCAACCTAAACCATTCAAAGATACTATGATTTTTCTCCACATGAGAAACAGGCATTAAGTTTAAGTTTCCCAGTAAATGATCAAATATCACCCAGCAAACAGAAAGTGAAGAAGGTATTAAAGAGAAAATTTCCACTGAGACAGTACAATGCTGCATATATTATGCCACTCATGGACTTGCAGAAAAGGTGCAGCTAAGCTTGTGGGGAAGTTGTTTTTGCTGTCTGAGGCTTCAAACTTCTTCCCTCTGGATAGTTCTTAACCATATCCTTATCTTAACTGATTTCTCTTTCATATTCAAACTAAATCACGCATCCATAGTGTCCCTTCAGGTCCAAGCTTTGATGGCACAGAGATGACAGAGCAAGTGAAGCAGTACAGTATCCTGTGATGAGATGGCAGTTCAAGTTCCAAGGACACTGCATTCAGCTCTGAGCTCAGTGTGCAGTTCACCTCATGGACTGGTGTGCCCATCATGCCAAACAGACACACTTGGAGGCAGCAGATACTCTGAGAGGAGTCTTCTATTTCTGAGTTCAGGTGAATTGTCAAGAGTTTTAATGAGCATAAAAGAAGTAGTTTTATATTTTCTTTTGTGCATAATAAAAGAATAGAATAATAAAATAACAGAATCCCCTTGGCTGGAAGGGAACTTTCAGATCATCAAGTCAAACCATCAACCTAAGTCTCACAAGAACCATCATCAAACCGTATGTCTAAGTTCTGTGTCTGCCCATCTCTTAAGTACGTCCAGGGATGATGACTCAGACACTTTCCCTGAGCAGTCCATTCCAATGAGTGATAAACATTTTCAGTGTAAAAATCTTCCCTAATATACAGTCTCACCCTCACCTGGTGCAACCTGTGGCCATTTCCTCTGGTCCTATCACCTCTTACCCGGTAGAAGAGATCTAACTCACCTCTTAACACCCTACTTTCAGGTAATTGAGAGCAGTAAGGTCTCCCCTCAGCTTCCTTTCCTCCTAGACACCACTAAAGTCCCTTACAATGCCACCTANCGTCCAGGGATGATGACTCAGACACTTTCCCTGAGCAGTCCATTCCAATGAGTGATAAACATTTTCAGTGTAAAAATCTTCCCTAATATACAGTCTCACCCTCACCTGGTGCAACCTGTGGCCATTTCCTCTGGTCCTATCACCTCTTACCTGGTAGAAGAGATCTAACTCACCTCTTAACACCCTACTTTCAGGTACTTGAGAGCAGTAAGGTCTCCCCTCAGCTTCCTTTCCTCCTAGACACCACTAAAGTCCCTTACAATGCCACCTACACCGGAGGGCTTAGGACCAACACCATCCTTTCCTCACAGTGAAGAACAATGGGCCTGGTGACACTACAGAGCCAGTGACTTTATTTAGTTTCTGAAAAGCTGTTTCTCTGTTGTATATTTGCCACATGCATGTGAAGCTATTTTTGGCAGGTTAATGTATGGAGGTGGGGGAGAAATATTTTCATGAGCAGAATTTTTCTCCTAATTCTGGATGCAGTACAGCAGCTATGAAGATGTTGCAGCAGACATTCATTCAGGACATAACCCATATTAGAAAAACCTCCCACCTAGAAGAGAAGTCAGTGGTTTTAATTACATTAACAGACTCCCAGATTACTGTTATTAGTGCAACTCATTATGCAGTGTGTGGTAAAAATAGTAGGTCAAACATTTCCCTCTTTGGATCCACTGTATCACTCTCTGAATGCAAACCAACCATAAAAAGTTTCAAGACCAGAAATAATTCCCTGCTCTCCTACCCTGTCACATACCCAAGAATATCAAAGCTCTTTATATTAAGTAATTAAGTTTCACAATACAATAATAGAGGCACAATTAACCCCACTACACCATAGGGGGAAACTAAAACAGAAGGAGGCTTATTGCTCAAGATCAGAGAGAGGAAAAAGAGCCCAGAAAACATGGGAATAAAGGACCAGTAAATCCTCCTGGGTTCTCAAATGCTCCAGTCATCAAGTGTCACACATGCACATTTATAACTCCAGCAGGGCTCAGGGCCACACTCAGGGGAATTTGGTTTCGTTAAGTGCTGTCTGAGGTTTCATGTCTGCTGTTCACTACAGTGCATTGGGTGCAGGGTATTGGACACATACCTTGGCTACTATTCATGTGTGACACAGCTTCATTTTTACAAAATATCAGGGATTGGAAGGAACCTCGAGAGATTATCTAAATGTTATTTCTTGGCTTAAATCAGTGAAATGTCAGTAACACAAGGAAGATCTTCTCTACACCACATTTTAAAGTGTGTTTCTTTTGTAAAAGCAACAAATGCTAAAATTTTCTCTGAAATAAATATGACTAACAAAATTTCATGGGTTTTGTTTGAACACAGTGAAGCCACTTTATTCCCACTCTTAAGAGATATCGTGATTATTTCCTAGATTTTTTTCTTAATTTATTTTTGGGTTTTGGTTTTTTTTAATTGCTTAAATATCAGACTTTGATACTAACATCTGATGCCTATCACCTCATAGTAGCTTATCAATACCTGAAGGGGGCCTATAGAAAGGCTGGGGTGGGACTATTCAATAGGGCACAGGATGGCAGGACTAGAAGCAATGGATGCAAATTGGAAGAGGGTAGATTTAGGCTGGATATAAGAAAAAAGTTCTTTCCTGTGAGGGAGGTGAGACACTGGAAGAGGTTGCCCAGAGAGGTTGTGGATGCCTCCTCTCTAGAGGTGTTTAAGGCCAGGCTGGACAAGGCACTGAGCAACCTGGTCTAGTGGGAGGTATCCCTGCCCATGACAGGGGGGTTGGAACTAAATGAACTTTAGGGTCCCTTCCAACCCAAACCATTGTGTGATTCCATTATTCTATTCTATTACATAGCATGCAAAATCATTTAAGAAGTTGAAACAGAAGGCAAAGTAACAACCTTCAGTTATATGCCCCCTTTTTTTCTTATAATACATTTTCTTTAGTTCCTTAGAAATTAGTCACAGAATTTCTAAAATATCCTTTGTGAATCACATCTTCCAGATTTATAGTTTGCAATGCAAAAGATCACAGCCTGTAGTGATTGGAGAATGACTTTATCACTTTCTGCTCTGACAGACAAAGATGCTGGGAGTTGGCTGCTCTGCTCCTCTTCCCACTTTATATGCCATCCTCAGAGGCACAATTTAAAAGGACAGGGAGAAACTGCAGCGACTTTATGATCTTACCAGTGGAAGGTGCTGCAGAACACACATTATGACTTCCCCCTCTCTCCCCATATGTGAGGGAGGACTAAGTTTGATGCTAGCTGCAGTGGAAGGTGAACCTTTGACAGCTACCTGTAAAAGCCAAATCTGTCATTTTGAACTTCCTTAGAATGCTATTGCATCATATATTTTTATGCCTCCAACTACATAATTTAAAAGCAAGGTGAAAGCAGTTTTTCTAACATTTATCCCTAATCCATCAAGCCTTTAAGCAGGTGCTTCTCCAGTAAAAAAGCAGGATGTACTTAAGATAACAGGACATTTTCAAGAGTCTGTTCATAAACCAGCATTTTACTACACAGAATTTTGCAGCAGCCACCAGGGAAAGTGTATGTTTAGAATCATAGAGTTGGAAGGGCCTTCAAAGGTCATCTAGTTCAACCTCCTGCAGTGAGCAGGGACATCTTGCACTGAATAAGGTTGGTTAGGGCCCCATCAATCCTGGTCTTGAATGTCTTCAGGGATGGGAGCTCCACCACCTCTCTGGGAAATCAGTGTCTCACCATTCGCACAGTGAAGAACTTCTTAATGTTTAACTTAACCTGTCCCGCTCTAGTTTAAAATCATTGTCCCTCATGCTATTGCTCCATGCCCTGGCAAATAGTTCCTCCCCAACTCTTGTGTAGGCCAGTTCCTGTAGGCTATGATGTCTCCCTGGAGCCTTCTCTTCTCCAGGCTGAACAGACTCAACCCTCTCAGCCTATCCCCCAAGAAGTTCTCCAGTCCCGTGATCATTCTCATGGCCCTTGCCTGTACCCTGACAACATTATCCTTCCCAAGACACAGATTTTCTGCTCATTGAAGGTTTTGAATCACCTGCCAAAGGGTATGTCTCTCTAGACATGTTTATTCCAATTGTTTATCTTACATTTTATAAAGTTAATCTTCTACATATTTGAATTTTTAAGCAGTATCACCATTTTACAGATAAGTCAGTGACAAGGACAGACAGAATGTCCTGCTGTCTGTGTGTTCCCTGCTTTAATCTGTAGGCCATAAGATCTCTCAGAGCATCCCTGTTAGTGTTATCAATGGGACAATAAACCAACCAGCATTCCTCAGATGGAACAGTAAATCAAGTGAATACTTCTGAAAGGCTTATATGGACACTTGAATTCACAGAAAATTATCTCAATTTTTCTAATTTATGGTCACAAAAAATACATTACATTAAGCTTTAGATCTACTACCCATTGCATAACATCCTAGAGAACTGTCAGTAACTTGGAAAGCTTTGCTGAACTTAAAATTAACTTCCTGGTTCATCAACTTTCAAGCCTGGCTTATATTTCCCAGTATATTATTTCTTGATCTATATAATTTATGATGAAAATATAAGCATAGTTTTTGTCTTACGAAGGAAAGAAAAAAAATCACATCACTACCACAGTTTCATTTTCAGTGAATAAATCACTGTGAAATTCTGGAAGTAAAATTTGAATTCACTTTTTGCTCATTTAGTTTCCTTTTGATTTTGCTTTTTTAGGGGAAGAACAAGGCCCAAAGAAAATAAGAAACTAGTTCTCACACTGGAGTCTCCTCCAATGGTCTAAATTTTTTACCCTGAGTAACTATCTAGAAGCATTGTGTGAAATCCTGATTCAACCTATCACCTTTGATTATTTGCTAGGAAAAGATAAGGGTACCATTTGCTATCTTTGTTGACTGTGTCCCTTTTCTTACTTTTTATTATTACTTGCCTAATTTGCATACATTCATAAAGACACAAAGTGCAATCACAGCCTTTTTGTGGCAGGTCTTTTAAAAACACAATGAAAATGTCTCTCTCTGACAAAGTTTCTGCAACTTCTTCCCTAGTAGATGGACCAAAATAGGCATGATTCAACTTATCTTAAAATAGACATGTGAAATTACTCCCTCAAATTACCTGTTTCTCTTTTCTGACTATAAAGGGTGACTGGCTGATTAGCATGTCAGGAGACACTCACAGCATAGATATTAGCAGTTAGATAACAGGATTTTTACCCTTTGTCACATGTTCCCAGAGCTTCTTCCATCTCACAGCCATAACTGAGGCTACAGGTGATTTATGTCCTGCCCTTAGAATAGAACTGAGTACATTATTACAAGGCACTTATTTCCTGCTGGTATAGAAAAATTGGTGAAATAAGACTTGTTAGCAAGTTTACATATAAATGATGTGACATACCTTACCTAGGGATGAATCACTAATATCTGTATCAGTTAATAGTACATAAATGTCTTAACTAATTAATATATTAATATCTTCTTCTTAGATAGCAGTGTCCTCTACAGATCTCATGATACTCAAATCCTATTTTTTTATGATTTTCTACGTCATAGTTACTGAGACAGTTTGAAAACCTATCTCTCTTAATGAACCATCATTCCCTGCAGCATGTGTGTGATGATTTACCTAGCAGAATATGAGTACTTAATACATCAATTGTAAGTATTCTTAAAGAAAGGCTTAGAAATACTTGTAGTCCCCAAAGAAAAATACATTCACACCTTCCTGAAATTACAGTCATAGAATCCCATTATCATAGAGTTGGAAGGGACCTTCAAAAACCATCTAGTCCAACCCCCCTGCAGTGAGCAAGGACATTTTGCACTAGATCAGGTTGCTCAGAGCCTCATCAAGCCTGGCCTTGAATGTCTCCAGGGATGGTGACTCTACCACCTCTCTGGACAACCTGTTCTAGTGTCTCACCACCCTAATGGACAAGAACTTCTTCCTAATGTCTGATCAAAACATGCCCTGCTCTAGTTTAGAACCACTAGTCATTGCCAACCACAGTTCTCTAGTTCTTACTGAAAACCCAAAGTCTTCCAGCTCAGATGGCTGGTGAGATTTCACCCTGGTTGGGTAAAATAATCTTAATTTCAGAATTACAAGATAAATCTGAGGCTAAAACTTAGGCTGAGGTGACTGAGACTCTTATCACACCAAACTTCTTACTGTAAGAAGTGGCTCCAGGCATGTCTCTGCCCCTCCTTTTAGGAGTTAACTGTAGAAAAAATTCATTTTCAACATGATCTTATTTCTTAGATACCATAAATACAGCACAGAAGCAGCTCCTGCAGAGTTTTTCTCCTATTTTTATAGACCACTCTTCATTATGTCGTACTGCCTCCAACATATCTTACCTCGAGGGAATATGAGGTTATTACAGGTGTCATTTTAACAGTGATACTGCCCCAAGTTCACACTGAAACCAAGAGATGCAGGATAAAACTTTCAGTTTTATCTGTTACATCTGCAGAAAGGTGATATATTTGTTATTCAGTCTTAGTACTAACTGCTGCACCATCCTTGTAGGTACTTGGAGTTCACCACAATTTATGGCTCCCATAAGTGCAAAGGCAAAGCTATTGTGGTTTTGGCTCTGATGACAGACTTGAAGGAGCTGTGCTGGTAAAACAGAGTTGTCTCCTGCATAGAATTCCACTACATTTTATGGAGTTTCTTTTTCTCCTGTGGTCTATTTAAAATTGCTATATGCTACTTTGTAACAGCAGCTTGTCAAGATTTTTATGATTCATAATAAACTTTCCATCTTTTAATACAACTTCACCTTTTTGGCATTCAGAGAACAGAAAATACTAGATTTTGTTTAAGATTTCAAGCTGTGATAGGTTATTTAGTTAGCCCACATTGACATCCCCCTTTTATAACCATCTTTCTACTGAAATTTAAGTATTTCAATAACCAGTGAAATTTCAGGTTCTAAAGGCAATAAAACAAAGTTGAACATGCCACATTTATCTGCATGCACCAAACTGCACATCTGCTTTATAGGAGGCTTGAAAACTCAATTGCTGAAGTTTGAAAATACACATTCTTTAACAGAGGAACACTCGTGCAGACCCTCTATTTTTACAGCTCAGCTAAAATAAGCCCACTCTGAAAGTGCAAAGGCAACATTTTTGAGGCACAAACTCCTTCAATGCCTCATCATTTTCCTATTTGAGCATTTGAAGAGGCTTGTTTTAGTTCTAAAATGTTATGTTTAGCATGTTTAAATCTGGAATAAATGGAGATTTTATATTTAGGATAAATAACTTCTGAAGGAGAAGCCATTAGCTTTAAATTGCTTGATCAAAAAGTTCAGAAATATTTTCTCCCTTGCTGTGATTTTTGATTAAAGCTGCACATTTCTGAGATGAATCCTTTATCTTAACCTTGTCTTTTGACACTTTGAATTAGCCTCATGGAAAGAATTACACAAAACTGCCTTTCT
Source organism: Turnix velox (assembly GCA_013400935.1). Lineage (NCBI taxonomy): Eukaryota > Metazoa > Chordata > Aves > Charadriiformes > Turnicidae > Turnix > Turnix velox. Next base: position 308,117 of record VZTY01034683.1, read on the forward strand.
GCCCATACACAGATCCAGAGATGATAAAAACCCAAGATGTCCTATTAATTTCCTTGTACGAGAGAGTCAAACATAAAAGCAGTCTCTTATCACTGTATTGCTCTATAAACCAAGGTTCATTTCTCAGCCACGCTGAAATGCAAGATGATAGGATGAGCAGAAAGTTTTGTCTTTTCTTTCTCTGAATACTTAAAGATTTTGTGAAAACAGAATCCATACTTCATGTAATGACAGAATATCAGGGAATGGAAGAGACAAATTTGGGTTTTGGAAACTTAGGTGAGCAAATCCTAATTTATTGTGTCACCCCCCTGGGTAGCTGCCACTCCATGTATTTATTCCAAATTCTAGTTCAAATGAGAAAATCCCCTGGGCTAAATTACAAGACATCAGAACAGGACATCATGTAGTTCTTCATTGTTGCTGAGCAGGAGGAAATAGTTGCCTGGATACAATTAACCTTCTGAATTATTTTAAGTGCCTAGTCAATATTTAGAGCAGTGGTAGATTTTAAAGGGGTTGCAAGATTGAACCTTAAATTAGGCTGAAGGCAGCAAGGATGTGGGGAAACTGGAGGCTCATAAGTAGCCTTGGAAGAGAAGAAAGATCTATGAAAGTCCAGTTCACATCAGCAGTGGGTATGATATACATCTTTTAGATGTATACAAATACATCTTTTCAGCTTTTGAGCCATTTATGAAAGGCTTGGACTGGAAGAGAACTGAGACATACATGCAGAAGTAGCATGTTAGACTGGAATAACTTTGTCTGTATCACTTTAAATTTTTTTATCTGACACTTTATCATAGAAGGCATTGAGTTGGATAGGACCTTCAAAGACCACGTAGTCCAAAATACCTAAAGTGAGCAGGGACATCCTGTACTAGATCAGGTTTCTCAGAGCCTCATCAAGCCCACCCATGAGCATCTTCAGGGACGGGGACTCCACCACCTCTCTGGACAACTTGTTCCAGTGTCTCACCATCCTCATGGTGAAGAAATTTTTCCTAATGATTCCTTATGTCTTAGAAGATCATGGAATTAGCTTTGTTTAGACTGTGGTTTGGTAACTCATAAAACTTACTTTGCCACAACCAGTGGCAAATGAAGAAAGGTGATTCTGCTCTTCTACTCTGCTTGAGTGAAACCCTACCTGGAGTACTGCGTCCAGCTCAAGAGGTCTCAGCATAAGAAGTACATGGACATACTAGAGAGGATCCAGGGGAGGTCCATGAGCATGACAGGGTGTTGGAGCATGTTTCCTATTACGACAGGCTGAGAGTGTTGGGACTGTTCAGCCTGGAAAAGAGAGAGCTCTGGGAAGACCTCACAGCAGCCTAGCTGTACATGAAGGGGCTACAGGAAAGCTGGGGAGGGACTGTTTGCCAGGGCATGGACTGACAGGACAAGGAGTGACAGGAGAAGGAGTGACAGGACAAGGAGTTATGGTTTTAAACTAAGGGCAGGGCAGGTTTAGACATTAAGAATAAGTTCTTCTCAATGAGGGTGGTGAGGCACTGGTATGGGTTGCCCAGAGAGGTGATGGAGGCCCCATCCCTGGAGACACTCAAGGCCATGCTTGATGAGGCTCTGAGCAACCTGATCTAGTGCATTCTGTCCCTGCAGGGGGGTTGGTCCAGATGGCCTCTGCAGGTCCCATCTAGCTTAATGCATTCTGTTATTCCATCATCTTATGACAATGTCTCACTGTCTCTTACAATCTCACAGCTAATAAGGTTTTCTAAGAGAACTCAGCCTCAAAATACCTTTTCTCCATTAAGGTCCCCTCCAGATATAAGTTTTATTCATAAAGTGTTTTTTATTTTACACAAAAAGAACATATTTATTATCAAGCTTTCAAAAACAAATCCAAGCATGTGTTAAGCATCTCTCATCCCTTTTCTCACACCACAAAAGCAGCGAGCTTATCTTCACTTAATGGGGACAGAAATTACCATTAAAAAAGTTACTGAAACTAATGGCTGTGATTTCACATTGTTCCACAAGTCACGGTGCTGTTTCTCCTTGCTCTAATGAGCAACAAACTGCAAATGCTTGTTTAGACTGCATTAAGAGGCCATTTACAAGAAAAGGTTTCTCTTTAATAACCAAAGGAGAATTTCTTTACCAGGAGCTCCTTTGAAATATTTGAATGCCAGTAAAGAGACTAGGATCACCAACTGTTTATTAAAAATAGACACAAACAGTGCCTCACAAACAGTGAGGAGCATTCACAAATGTAAACAATACTAGAATTTAGGTCTCAGGTTCAAGGCAGTCACAGATCAACATTTAATTCACAGGAAAAGGTATTTTCACAGTGCAGGTGATGAACTTGCACAGTCCAGTGCAGACACAGGCTACAACAATGTTCTTCATTTTCTGATACTCCTACTTTCCTTTTTGTTGATCGCAATTTATAGTGTGCTAATTTCTTCTTGTCACCTAATGTCAGATAATCCATTTTATGAGAAAGCATCAGATTGTGTGTACATAAAACATCTCTACATCACCAATCAAAACAATCAATGTGTAATGGCATTCACAGATCCTGTTTCTTGGCTTCTGTGGAACAGATATTGTATATTCTCTAAGAACAAGAGACACATGACTCCTCTTTGTCTTTCTGCACTCTTAGACAATAACTCAATTTAACAAACTAAAATTTGGTGGAAGTCTGCTATAATTTAATCAAGATTAGCCTGACAGATAATAATATTTAAAAAAAAAACACTTTGTGATACTTGTAATCAGATATTCAGACTAAGTTTTCAAAAATGTTTGTCTTTTTGAAAAGTTTTTAAGTCGGTGAGGTGATACTTCTGAATCACAGAATCATAGAATGCATTGAGTTGGAAGAGACATTCAGAGGTCCAGCCTCTCTGCAGTAAATCAGATTGGCCAGAGAGGTGGTGGAGATCTCACCCCTGGAGACATTCTACACCAGGTTGGATGAGGCTCTGAGCAACCTGATATAGTACAGGATGTCCCTGCTTAGAGCAGGAGGGGGTGGACTGAATGGTCTTTGAAGGTCCCATCCAACTCAACCCATTCTGTGATTCCTGTCAGTCCTACCCCATGGATCAAATGCTTGCTGCTCAGAATTGGCTGGCAGCCACCAAGAGAATGCTTGATACAGATTTTAGCTTCCCCTTTGCTGAATTCTTGACAGCTACTCCTTTCAAGCCTCTGTTGCTAAAAACATGCAGTGAGAAGCTGGTTGAATGGTCGAACTCAAAGAGTTGCAGTCAATGGCTCATTGTCCAAGTGGAAACCAGTGACGAGTGGTGTTCCCCAAGGATCAGTACTGGGACCAGTACTATTTAACATCTTCGTAGGAGATATGGACAGTGGGATCGAGTGCACCCTCAGCAAGTTTGCAGATGACACCAAGCTGTGTGGTACAGTTGATACACCTGAAGGTAGG
>VZTY01034686.1:2277-16896 GCA_013400935.1 Turnix velox
TTTATGAGGAACTGACACAAGTCAGTGATCACAACAAGCTTGTTGTGATGTTCATTTCATGAGACAACTCAACAAATTGGGCTTTTGCTATCTGAAAACCACCCGTGGAAAACATTTCTCAGGCTGCTGAATGCCCTAATGTTTCTCCTCTGCTCTTCCAAGAGATGTCCCTGAGGCTGGTGAATGGAGGGGACACGTGCTCAGGACGCCTGGAAGTCTTTCACAACGGGAGCTGGGCAACTGTCTGCGATGATGGCTGGGACATGAGGGATGCCAGGGTTGTGTGCAGGCAGGTGGGATGTGGAGAGCCTGTGGAAGCCAAAATTGATGCCCATTTTGGGGAAGGCACAGGACCTATCCTCCTGGACAACGTGGAGTGCAGTGGGGATGAGTCCTCCCTGGAGCAATGTTCTCACCAGGGGATGGGCACACACGACTGCTACCACAAGGAAGATGCTGGTGTTATCTGTCAAGGTACTTATCTTTTTTGTTATATTTAAATGTGAATTGAGTTTTCTAAGCTGGGCAAACATAATGGTATGGGTGAAAGGAGGAGATACAGAGCCACTGTAGGAACAAGGATCCTTGGCAGTGTCCATATAGGGGCAACAAGAGGTTGATGAGATCCATGAAGGGTGTCTCAGGTGGGAGCAGTCTCCATGGATTCCATACATAGAATCATAGAATCATAGAATAGTTTGGGTTGGAAGGGACCTTAAAGATCATCGAGTTCCAACCCCCCTGCCATAGACAGGGACACCTCCCACTAGACCAGGCTGCCCAGTGAGCATCCTGAGCCATGCCTGCTTAAACATTTTGGTAATTTACAGAACAAAATGGTGGTTATCCAACTAACCTTCCCAAGATGCACATAATTCATTTCACTACAATGGAATTCTGTGCAGCTTGTCTTCTAGGCTCTGGCAGATCTTCTAGTCCTCCTTCACTGCAAATAGAAACTCCTACTGGATGTCAGCCTGAGTGAGGAGGCAGCACAGACACCATCCCTGCTCCCACCTGTAGTCATCTCGTGGGCTGGTGGGGAAAATGGAGTTGCAGAAACACCTACAGCCTCCTCCAAGGCTTCAGGAAGTCACAGCTTTAGGGAGAGGACGGAACATCCTGCTGCTTCTCTCACCTTTTAACTGAAAGCATTCTTCTGGCTTCCCTGCTTCTGATGGTTTTTATTTTCTCTCCTGACAGTTCCCCTGGTCCCCACACCTGAAACGATAGGTAAGGAGCACTTTGGTGTTTATTTCTCTCAAGTTTACTCAAATACAACACTTGTTCTGCAGCAGAGTGTCAGATCCCCTGGACTTTAGCAGCCCTGAGCTAAAATTCATGCTCTCTGGGAGGTGAGAGAGCCCCTTAGCTCCTTCATCAGCCCTGAAAAGCTCAAGGTGCTCAAGCTAACATCAATTTCTGTAGGGATACACATAGACAAACACATAGTGGTTTCCATCCACTATTAAGTGTGGTGGAAATACCTCAAGCTGCTTTAAAATAATGCCAAATTAGAGGAAAAGTTGCAATAATGTGATCAGATTTATGTGTGCTTCCCAGTTTTACTGAGTTTTTTGTGATCCTGCAAATAGCAGAGGGTGCCCCTATGGGTCTCAGGGCAAAAATGGACATTTCAAATGAAGATAATGCCTAATTTCATCTTTTCCTTCTCACAGAAATAGACTATCCTACTCCTAAACCAGAAGACACTACCACTGGTAAGTAATAAAGCATTACTCTGCCTCACATGCTTGGTTGTCTGCCCAAATTCTGACCAGGTAGTGACTGTCTCCCTGTCTCCAGTGAGTGTATAATCTCACAAATTTAACTGTTGGCTTCAGAGATAATCCCAACTGCCTCACCCTTGGATTCCACACACAATAGAGGATGGAAAGAGGCTTGGGATGGGTGAAAAAGCAAAAGCTTGATAATGCCAAACCAGGGCAGTGGGAGCACTTTCCATGTGCTGTGGATGATGGCCACTCTGATGAGACCTTCAGGTCTTCTGTGGTTGGGGCTCCTCACAGAGGAGACAAGAAGTAACCTCAGGTTTTGTTTTCTCTTCTGCCACAAACCAGAGCCTGTGGAAAACACAACCCCTGAAGCAGAAGGTATGTACAACTTCACCTTTACTAAGTCTAAGGCTTGATTTTGGGAGGAAGTTACTGATTCCCTCCTCACTAAGAGTCCTTGCTTTGCCTACACAGCAATGGGACAGTCACTCAAGTGTGGCTTTTGCTTTCTCTTTGACAGCCTCAACTGAACCCGAAGAATCTGAAAATCCAGGTATTTATTTCTAGTCATGTCTTGAACTGCAATGAGCAGTTTATTGCTTTAACGTTTTTTTGGGAGTCAAAGAATCCTTTTAAGTTGGAAAAGAACCTTAAGCCATCTATGTGCTTAAAATGTGGACAATGTTCAATTCAATGTTTTTCACAGCAACAGTCACTCCTGAAGAAGCAGCTGGTACTGCTGATAAGTGATGCAGCCCTACTGTGGTTTAACCTCTTTCTCTATCAAAACCATGATCTGATGATGTGCTGGCAGGGTTTCTACCTCCACAGTGTGTATAATAACCTCATGGAACTAGTATTTAAATCCATGGATAACTCCTTTAGATTCCATACAAATCAAGGGATGGAAAATGCTGTTGGTATCAAGATGGGAGAAACCCCTGCACTGATGAAAATACTGTGACAGAGACATCCCCCAGTATAAATTTAAATTCATACTTGATCATCCCATTCTGAGAAGTTCAGCCTCCCCCCTGCACCTCCCAGAGCTGCATCCCCCATCACTGCACAAACAGAGCTGTGCTTCTGCAGGAACAGCCATGTTCAACACCAGCTGAGGTGGCAGCATCCAACCCATTAATTTATAAAAGTTTATTTATTCAAGTTTATTAATCACCCCATGGGTTTCCAGAGCCTTTCACATGACAGGTCAGAAGCCTGTCAGTGTGGGGATGGATTTTCTCCCCTCAAAGTCTGCTCAGCCTCCAGGCACACTTCACTAATGCCAGCCCTCGGCAGCAGCAGCATCTTCCATGTGCTGTGGTTGATCAACACTCCAACGAGCCCTGCAGGTCTCACACGGTTGGAGTTCCTCAACCTTACCCAGTGCTGGGACAATGACTAACCTGAGGGGGTTTTTTTCTCTCCTGTCTCACACCAGCCCTTGAAGAACACACAACCCCTGAAGCATCAGGTATGTACAACTACAGCTTTACTAGATCTGGTATAAGACTTGATCTTGAGAGCAAACTGCTGATTCCCTCCCTGTTAAGAGTCCTTGCTTTGCCCATATAAATACTCACACTGATGAAAGGACTGTCTGTCCCTATCAGCTACACCTGAACTTCAGATGCAAAACATTTGAATAAACAGAATTCAATCTTGTTTCCACTACAGCTAGTAATTTAGCAAGCTTTACACTGGAAATTAGGAAAAAATTTAAACAAAAAGGGTTAGCAAGCATTGGAATAGGCTGTTCAGGGTAGTGACTGAAGCTGGAGTAGTGACCATCCCTGGAGGTATCTAAGCAACAGGCAGATACAGAGCTTAGAGAAGTGTTTTAGGGATGGCTCTGGGCAGAGTTGGATTGATGGTTGGATTCAATGATCCCTTCCAACTCAAAGGTCCCTTCCAACTATGATTATGTTGTATTTAAGCTGCACAATTTATTTCTCATATGATCTCTTTGTCCCTGACAAGTCCATTCCTCAGAACTGTTGCTACCAGCATTTCCTAGTCTTAATGCATTCAACATATTACAATCTATATTGATTGACTGATTACATACATGCACATATTTTCTTCAATCTCACTTATTTTCTTCTTTTTTTTTTGTTATTAAAAGACCATCCAAAACCAGGTGGTCAAGGCCAAGGTAAGGCATTCTCATTCTTTCTACTGACTCTTTTCCAGTACATGCTGGGTGAATCTGGATATAAGAAAGAAATTCTTCCCTGTGAGGGTGGTGAGACACTGAATAGCTTGCCCAGAGAGGTTGTGGATACCCCTTCAATCCCTGGAGGTGTTTAAGGCCAGGCTGGATGAGGCACTGAGCAATCTGGTGTAGTGGGAGGTGTCCCTGCCCATGGGAAGGGGATTGGAACTAGATGATCTTTAAGGTCGCCTCCAACCCAAACCATCCTATGATTCTATGAAAGAGGTGAGCTAAGGAATCCTGCCAGGTGACTCAGGATCTGAGTGTCAAGGAAAGGGGAGAGCAGGCAGAGAGTTTAGGAATGCTGGGGCTTGTCCAGGGGACTACACACCACTAATAGAGGTGGTTTATTAACATGGAATTTCTCCTTCTCCAGTGCATATCACCTACCTGCCTCAATACACACGGCTGACTTTGCTAAGATACCTGACTAACCTGTGTGGAGTGAGGAGACCTGGGATGCAAAATATAAGATTGCAAGGGTAAGTATTTATTCATACCCAAGAGATGTCTCAGCCAAAGTGGGACACCCCATCAATGGTTATCCACAGTCCTTACACCCTTCAAACATTCAGGTACAACATGATCTCACTACCCAGGGAGGTGATGGAGGTTCCATCCCTGGACACATCTAAGGCCAGGCTTGCTGAGGCTCTGAGCAACCTGATCTAGTATAGGATGGCCCTTCTCACTGCAGGGGGTTGGTCTAGATGGGCTTTGAAGGTCCCTTCCAATACAATATATTCCATGATTCTTTGCCTAATCACTTGCACCCATGATGCTGATTACTAACAGCAGCAAAACTTTGCAAAACAGCTCACTTTGTGCAGCCCTCTTGCTGCCTGTCTAGTGATGAAGAAAATCCTGGATGAAATTTTCTTGTAACCTATGAAACAAATGTCATAATTTCTCTATGATGATTCTATGTGAAGTTTGGTTATTTTTTTTCCCCTTTCTCAGGTGTATAAGGGACCCAACTTGTGGAAACTACCATTTCCCAGGCAGCAGGCTTCTCCTGTTCAAGTTCAGAGTTTCAATGTACCCAAGAGTTTGCCTGAGGTGCTACGTATCATCATGCAACAGATACAGCTACTACTACCACCGCTACCCTGGTTACATGTGGAGAGGCAAACTACGTCTCCAAAGTAACAGAATTGCTGTTGCCATTGTCCCCAAATAATGCTGCTTCTAACCATCTCATTGAGTTGATGGCTTCTATATGTGATCACTGTATTGCAAGCCTGCTATTAATAATCTAGGGGATGTAAATCCAAAGGTATTTTAATCCTAACTCATCCTCTTTGATTTCAGATCTTTGGGATCAATATTCCAGATTTGTAAAACCTAAAACTTCATTAAATAAACTGTGACAAAGATTAATTGGATCAGCTGGCTGATTTTTTTCTCATTAAGGCTTTGCTTTCCACTCCCAGTCCTCCCAGTTCTTCCCACTGTAGCAAATCACTCCCAGTAACTGAACATTTAAGGAAGATTCAGCTACCTTACAGATGCATATATCAAAAAGATGCTTTCTGAGCTCACAGAAGCATGAATCAAAGAAAGAGGATCTCCTGTAATCAGAAATACCTGTGAACTACCTTATGTAGGAACTAAAAAATATTGGGAGAAAATATTGTACTCATACAGGGACATCACCTCTGCAATATCTATAAGTCATTACAATGTTCCCATATGTCAGGTTTTATTACTGGGGATTAGATTTTGCTTCATTTATAAGCATTTTTTCACCCTTTTTCTTTTGGGATCTATTAAAATGGTAAGAGTTTGAGCCAAGAAAGTGTTTCTGTGCTTTAATGCTAAATTGCCTTCCTGGGAATGACAAAAAAACAAATTGTTTTCCAGTTCATGATAGAGAAAAGTATCTTGTTGATTACAGAGTTGTACAGGATCTGAGCAGCCATCTCAGGGAAAGAAACAGATTAAATTTTTATAATCTGGTGAGTGTGAAAAGCATCTTTAAGGTCAATATTCAGTTTCCACACAGGGAGCCTGCACAGATTTCTCAAACTCCTAATGAGATGCCCTCTGTTGAATAAGAACAGCCAGTGGCTGGAGGCTGTGCCACCAAAGACAAAAAATAAATCCTCTTATTTTCAGACCTTTTATGCTTCATTCTTATCTACCAGGGACTACAGCCATTCCAAAACTCAGCTTCTCCACAGAAAAAAAAACCAAAAACTTAGCCCTCAAATACCAAAATCCCACAGGTCTACCAGTAAGACTCCAGATCTAATCTCTTACCCAGAGGTTAAAGCTTGGCATTGGCTGAGCAGGTTCACAACCAAAATTCTCCTACAGGACCATAATGCCCACTCTGAGCCAGAGGATTTCCTCATCATACTTAGTTCCTACAAAACTCCATCATCCTCCACAGCCCTGCTGGCTCTGCTTCTCACACGTAATGATCTAAAGTGCTTGAAACCACATTTTCCCAGCTGCAGGCAGTGGGAGAAAGTGCCTGCAAATGACAGTGTCACAACAGCTGAATCCTTATTCCTTTGTGCTAAAATGCACCTTAATTTGTCCTGAAGATCTGCTATTGCAAAACACCTTCTGTACTCTGCCCATCTTAAAGGGCTTAAAGATTTGCCTGTGCAGGAGTAGCTGCCAGGCCTTCAGAAACACTGAGCCACTAACATCGTCTCCAGCACAAAAAAAATTCCTAATTATTCATATATATGTAATTCAAATCACTTTGCCAGCCAACCTTTAACTACCAGAGCAAATTACCAAGCTATTACAGCCACAGGCATTTTTTTTCTTGGTTCTGATGGACACAGTAGGGATTGGCAGGGCTCCATGCACCAGTCCAAGCATCAAATGCATACAAAATAGGTACCAGCACTCAAAAATTCTTTGCAAGTATGTGTGGGGGTTTGAGAAATGAAAAGCTGTACAGAGTAAATGTAAATCTAGCATTTACAGAAGTAAAAATGAAGTCAGATTCTATGCAACATCTTTATATGAATATTCAGTGTTTCAGGACAGCATAAATATGTTGCCATGATGCAGAGAGTGGCATTCAAAACCTTTAAAGCAAGATAAAAATCATATGGAGACCTGATATAATGAAGACAAAGGTGTGAGATTATAGATGTAGCATCATTGCACATGATAAAAAACAAAGAGTTTATACAAAAAAATATCAGATTCTATGAACATAAAGTACCTGGATGTGTCCCTATTTTTTTCCTCTACACAGCAGATGGTGAAGAAACTCCAAACCTGCAACAATAAAGTTCCTATGCTCTTTCATTTGTGGTTTTAATTTCAAATACTATCATTGTGGTAGCCACAGTACCAAAGTAACACCAGCACCAGGTAGGGTATAGCTACCAAAAAAATCTAGAACTCATGTTAACTACTTCAGTATATTTTGAATTTGAGTCAACTTCTACTGAAATTTATCATTCAAAGAAGGGAGAGATGAAAAACCCAAACCAACTAAAAACAATATATAAATCAAACTCAGAGTTTTGGAATACAACTATGCTTGGAAACATATTCTTTTTCTTTGTAAATAAAAAAAAAATATCTCAACCTGGCACTCTGTCTTAAATCACTTAGTTGTAAAAGTGCATGTCTGCCTCAGGATATTCCTTAGAAATAATCTAAAAACTGATTTTAAAGTTGTTGAGTTACACATAAAGTACAAGATTTTTTTTTCTTCTTTTTTTTTAAGAAGAAGAAACTAACACAAAAAAACCCACAAAAAATTTTATCATTTGGAATTACTTTGAAACTGCACCTTGCATAAGTTAAGTTGAGGGACAACAAATTATCCTCTCTTCAAAAAATCTATTCCACTGGGCTGCTACCATCAAGATCTGACAGTCTTCAGAAGCCATTCAGAAATTTTCCTGGAGAAGAAGAAAATATTAGATAAAGATACTGGCCTGTATGTTCTTGAGTCAACACTTGGTTCCCCATCAATAAGTTTTGCTTAACAGATTTTAAGACACTGAATACAACCAATATTTATCATCTGGGCAGAGCAGAATTCAAAGGGGAACAAACAGAATGAAGTCTGAAGCTTGGCATTACACAGAAGAGAGCTTTCCACTCATATTTCTACCTCCCAAATAAAAGCAGAGCTGATCCCTACAGGTTGAAGCTGAAATGTGATGCAATAAGGCCACTTTCCCTGATGTCAGGTTGGTTAAATGCAGCAGAACCTACCCCAGTACATTCTATCTAGCAACAACATCCCCTTAAGAGGAACCACAAATGAAGAATTCTTATTTCTAAGGATAAAGAAAAACAGATAAATCTTCATTACAATTGTTCCTGTGTGGCTCAATTAACATAAAAGGGGGAAAAAAATACATCAGTTTTGTTCCATCTATCACTTAAGGACCTAGATTCCTAGTGTAGGGGTCTGTACAGACAGAAATACCTTCAAAGAATCCAGACTGGGCTTCAAGTGAACTTGTCTCTCCAAACTTCACCCCTTAAACAGCTTGAGTTAGGCAATTTCAGTATTAGCTTTTCTCCTGTAGATGGAGTAAGAGCCATCTTCAACGGCAGAATCGTGAAAATAAACCAGAAGCACAAAGAAACCACATTCTGTTCTACTGGTAACACATTAAAAAATAAAATCAAGGCAACAAAACAGGGAACTCATAACATGCAGGTAAAAAGATAAGCTGTAGCTCAGTTTATTTCGAGTACTTCTCTCCATTGTTCAAACTGAAAAGGGGAACCTGCACTTCAAAGCAAAGCTCTTTAAATAAATAAGCCCCAAAGGGCATACAAAACTCTTATGCTTAGGAAAAAAAAAAAAAAAAACCCAGACATTTTCAAGATCTTTCATAAAACTAAGAACTGTGTACAATAGGACAGAATTACAGTAACAAAAGGCAAGTCAACAACACTGAGGTTTCTTCACCTTTCTAACTCCATAAATACTAAGCCCTGTAATGAATAACTGCCCTTAAAGCACTTACACTGAAGTCCTATATCCACATACATCTATCTCTCTCCATTAGAGAACCCTTCGTTAGAATCATAATGAGCTTGAGAGATTTTGTTTGGCTTCGAGTTCTGAAGCAAGTCCATTAAGAGAACCATTTTATTATCTATATGTGTCTGAAGAGCCTGGATTTGGCGATCAATATAGTCCATTAGTTTTTTCTCCATCAGATCCATGTTTTTTGAGATGATCTTCTCCAAATAGGAACAAATGGGCTGTTGTTCCACCCTGTGAAAAAAAGAGAAAATATAAGAGTAAGTGAAACCTCTTTCGTAATGAGAATGGGAATGACAGATATCTGGGCATTTGAAATGCTTTTAAAACTTCATTTGTTAGGACAATAAACTTTGGAAAAATAGGATTTTAGAACAAATTGTGGCTGCTCCATCCCTGGATGGATTCAATACCACGCTGGACTGGGCTTGGAGCAACCTGAGCTGGCAGATCAGCTTGCCCAGGGCAGAAGGTTGAGACCAGATGATCTTTAAGTCCTTTCCAACCCAAAACAATCTATGATTCCATGATTTTTTTTCATATTTATTTTTTCAAAGCTGCATTAGACAGCTTTATTTTGTATAATAAAAGCCACCCAACCCCCCAGCATTCAAATTCTAACAGTATGGCAAGCTTTACTCTTCCCAGCTAAAGGGTTTCAGGAGTTATACATACTATGCAGTTCTTCATTTTTTCATCTGCATTCTTTAAAAATACTGCTCTTTCCCAGGAGCTGGAGAGATTAAGGATTTAATGGAAAGCATTCCTTCCTCTCAACATTCCCACTCGTGCTCCCTAGGTATCAAACTGGGAACACTACTACCACTACAAAGTTTATACTGTGAATGCCAACAAATGAGGAGAGGATTAGTGGATACAACAGAAAGGTTGCAGCACTCAGGGCAAAAAAAAGGGATAAGTATTTGGGAAGTTGAAGGTGTCAAAATGAAAATGTGGTAACAGAGGAACAAGACAAAATAAATTTATAGAAAATTTCAGAAAGATTACATTTTAAAAATATATATATTAAAAGGGGAAATGGAAGCAAAAGATACAGTTTAGTGATAACAAATGATATTCTGATTTCTGAAAAAATTCCTACATTCAAACAGCTCATGGAATAATGGAATGGTTTGGGTTGGAAGGGATCTTCAATATCTAGATCCAACCCCCTGCCATGGGCAGGGACACCTCCCGCTACACCAGGTTGCTCAATGCCTCATCCAGCCTGGCCTTAAACACCTCCAGGGATTGAGGGGGCATCCACAACCTCTCTGGGTCAACCTCTTCCAGTTTCACCACCCTCACCATAAATCTGGGAAATTAATCACATTTGCTGTCACAGCTTTCAAAAACCTGTATTTTAAGACCCACTGCCACTGTTAATGAGAATAAAATGCCTATATTATGTATTCTGTTTTGTAGAATATAGGGTTGGGTGTGACATTCCAACACCATCTAGTCCAACACCCTGCAGTGAGCAGGGACATCCTGCACTACATCAGGTTGCTCAGAGCCTCAGTAAGCCTGGCTTTGAATGACTCCAGGGATGGGGCTTCCACCACCTCTCTGGGCAGCCTGTTTCAGTGTTTCACCACCCTCATGGGGAAGAACTTCTTCCTCATGTCTCATCTACCCCTGCCCTGCTTAGTTACCACAGTTGAACAAGTACTTCAACATATACAAAAAATTTAACTTACCCAAGGCATTGAGAGTCTTCTTCTTTAGTTGCTGCATTTTTCCCCAAATCCCTGTCTCCATCCTTGAGCCGAAGCTGACTGACCTGACTGCACAAGTTCTGAAGGAAAGGCAGCAGCACCTGTGGATTCACTGCGTTTGGGGTTTCGCTCGCTGGCTCCTGGGCATGCAAAGATCCCATCGCTTTGAAATAATTTTTGAGGTCAACTGTATTTTGCCAGGTAGTAAGTCTTTCAGAATCCAAAGTATCCCCTTTTGCAGGTACCTGCTTGTTCAGATCCCGACTTATTTTCAAGTCTTCGCATACTGTTTCACTTGTTAAATGATTTTTAACAGGCAGAGGTTCACTGGCCAATTGATGTAGTGATGACTGAAGAGCTGCACTGCGCAATCCATCTATTGCAAGGTCACTTCCAAAGTCCAAAGAATTCTTCCCAAAGATCCAATTCAGCTTGTCTCCAAGAGGTAAGCCGTTCTGAAGGGAAGAAAAACGATACAGTTAACACTAAGTATCAAAACAGTCCAGGAATCACAAAATAGTAACATAGATAGTTTGTAACTCAGCAGTCTATTACCAAAATGTAAATATCTTAAAGGCAGTTACAAATTCAATTCTTAAGGAAATGTACAGGAAAAAAATCTCCTTCCACATGTGTTCCTTATCTTAGACTTAAAAGTTTTACTGACTTCATTTTTACTATGCTACACCCCCAAGACTAAGCATTATTAACATCTGAGGGGTTCAGGATTCCATTGAAACAACTTAATCTGCAGGATTAGGAGCTAAATCAAAGAGAACATAAAAACATAGAGTTGGAAGGGACCTTCAAATGCCATCTGGTCCAACTCCCTGCAGTGAGCAGGAACATCTTGCACTAGATCAGGATGCTCAGAGCCTCAGTAAGCCTGGCCTTGGATGTCTCCAGGGATGGGGTCTCCACCACCCCCATTAATTGAAGGGGACATGCTTTTAGTAAGCATAAAGCAGACAAACCAGCCCCTCTATCCACACCCCAAATGTTACAGGAAACACAACCATTATCCTTGACATGAAGAGACAATGAAAACAAAGGAGAGTGAGTGAGGAAGCAGTGATGTTTAAAATGATCGTGTCACAGGATTCTTAACTTGGTGAAGCTAAAACAGCTTGAAAATGGTAGCAAGTATGGGTTAACAAAAAGGAAAATGAAAAATCTTTTTCACCATATCTGTTTACAACAGACTTAAATGACACAAGTGGTACAGATCAGCACTACTTAAGTTGAGGGAAAAGCACAGTGACTTACTTTCTGCTGACATCGCACCATGTCCATGAGCTGCTGAGCACCTGGAGACAACTTAGATCCCATAGACTCCATAATAGTTTGCACTCTGTCTAGATCTATGCTTGAGCCTAGTGAAGGAAAATCAGTTGCTAGTTTTGCAGACACCGTTTTCACTTCCACAACTATTTTACTGATGAGGATTCTTTGTTTCTCCCCAATGGAGAGCAGCTATCACAAGAAGAAAAAGAATATATATTTTAGTTAGGAAAAAAAAGTTTCATGCTTACTTCATCTGTGTGAAATTCATTGAGACTGGGGATAAAACAAAGCTCAACTCCTTCCCAGTGAAATTAACCAATTTCTCTTTGCTATTAAAGAAATTGTGTCTGAAACAGACATGACCCAAAGACAAACCAGGCCCTTATCTTCTAAACATTTAAGAGCAGCAGCCATACAGATTCTCCAAAGGTTACTTAACTGCATCAAAGTTCACAGTCTTAATTACAAAGCAACTGTTGATTATCCACAGCTTATCTGCTGCATTTTTTTTTCCTTCAAGACTGTATTTTCTCTCTCATATAAACATGTCTATATAAATAGAAAACTATGATACAAATTTAAAAGGTTAAAACAAAACAAAGTGCCACCTAACAGACATTTGAGTGACTCTGTGAAGTGGTAAAGTAATTAAAATAATATTTTTACTAAGAACAAGGCAATTTAGACAATAAAGTCATTGGAAAGACAAAGAAAAGCAAAGGAATTCTGTTCAATTCCCTACCTTAATTCTACAGGAGGACGCAGGGCATTCAAACCTAAGGTGCTTTCTGTATAAAGTAACCTTTTCAGTTTCACTAGAAAAATAAAATAAACAAGTGTTGATTTCGCTACATAGGGGACTTGTTCTCTTTAGCAGAAGTATTCTAGACTGAGAGATATTTTTATAAGAAACAAGACTGACTGGAATTTATTCCTAATGAGTTATAGCAGTTTTAATCATAAAATGCTTTGGGTTGGAAGGGACCTTAAAGATTAATGCTTACATGCAATTTGTAGTGTACACAGATGTGAAAAAGGATTTGGGTGAGTACAAATATAATCTCATTATCTACTAGAGAAGCTTTTGAGGTTTAGTACATTATTCACACATCTTTCTTGAGGTTCCAAGTCAGCTGTTTTATTTAGCTAATTAAGCAGCATGGAAGGAATATAATTACTTAAAAGAGAAGACATTGCTTTAATTCCCCTGGTAGATCATGGAAGGTAGAATTGAAGGGGAGAATAAAGCCTTCTTTTTTGATCTTCTCTCTTGTTCTTAGAAGCATGACATGACTAAGCATTAGAGAGACAAGATCACCTAAGAGAAACTTGCTGCAGAGATGAGCAGATCCAGGGTACAGAAAGATTAAACAATACAGAAAAGCTGCACTTGTCCTAACTCCATCTGTAACCTCACACAGCACAGTTTCAGAGGAGCACTTTATACAATACAATGGTTTGGGTTGGAAGGAACCTTAAAGATCATCTAGTTCCAACCCCCTATCCGGAGCAGGGATAACTCCCACCAGCCCAGGTTGCTCCAAGCCTCGTCCAACATCGCCTTGAACTTCACCAACTCCAAAAGAGGAAAAAGACAACAGTACAACAACAGCTTTTTATCTTTAACAAAGAAGCAGCATTTAGGCAATCAGTAAGTACTGAGGGGGGACAACAGGGTAACACCGAGAGACTATGGTGCTTATGCACATCTACCAGTAAACCAAGGCTGGGTGGCTGTTGGGGTCCAAATCACAGAATGAGAGAATTACAGGGTTGGAAGGGAACCTCAAAGGCCATCTAGTCTAACACCCTGCAGTATGTGGGAGCATCCTGCACTAGATCAGGACAAGCCTGGCCTTGGATGTCTCCAAGGATGGGGCCTCCACCATCTCTCTGGGCAACCTGGGCCAGTGTCTCACCACCTTCATGGGGAAAAATTTCTTCTCAATATCTAATATAACCCTGCCTTGCTTTTGTTTCAAACCATTTTCCCTCATCCTGTGGCTCCATACCCTGGCAAACAGCCCCTCCCCAGCTTTCCTGCAGCCCCATAAGTCACTGGGAGGCCACTATGGGCTATCCTTGGAGCCTTCTCCTCTCCAACCTCAAAAGCCCCAACTTTCTAAGGTTGCCCTCATTGCAGAGATGGTCTTTACCACCAGGAGCATCTTATGGACACACAGACATTGCGAGGGACACAGGAGCAAACATACTCCCACCCCCAACACCTACACCACGGCACCCCCGCTGCCTCCATCACTCACCCCGGGGCCCGGGCGTCTCCCAGGCTGTCTCCCCGGCCGGTGCCGCAGTACTCCTCGCCCACGTACACCTCCATGTTGCGGGCCTCGCTCAGGACACACACGGAGACCATCTCCCCGGCTCCAGCCGGCCGGCACTCCAGCTGCAGCTCGCAGGGGGCCTGCCCGACCCCCGAACGTCTCTCCACCATCACGGCCTCGGTGCTGCGGGGGAGCGAAGAATCATAGAATGGTTTGGGTTGGAAGGGACCTTAAAGATCATCGAGTTCCAACCCCCTGCCATAGACTGGGACACCTCCCACTGCACCAGGTTGCTCAATGCCTCATCCAGCCTGGCCTTAAACATCTCCAGGGATGAAGGGGGCAACCTCCCTGGGCAACCTCTTCCAGTGTTTCTTTCTTATGTCTAGGCTGAATC